>VDFB02261010.1:0-42392 GCA_007258455.2 Sequoia sempervirens | reverse complement strand
AATGCCTTTCTCAATGAAATATTTTTTGAATATCTCTACACGTTCAAGTGTGTGTCATTCATAATTGTATTTGCTATCTTTTGGATTAATATAAAAATATAGATTTGAATATAATAAAAATACTAAATCTTTGAATAATGATTGTGTTTATTTTTAATCATTATTTTATTTTTAAGCTTCCTCAATGCATGTTACAACCAATTAAAACAACATGGAACTTAGAGTACAAATTGAAATTATTTAAAAAAATCACATAATTGTTGCAAGCAATGGGCTTTAGAAGGAACCTAAATAAGTTTGTTTTTAATCATTATATAAAAATAAGAATTTAAATGCATTTCTCAATGTTAATACTTGTCACAAAGATTCATTTTTTTCTAATATAAAAATATAGATGATTATAATATTTTTTATCTTATTGTAAAATAAAATTAACATCATTTATAAAATTTATCATCTTATGTAAATTACAAATTTCACATTTAAGAAATACTAATTGTTTAAAATATAAAAAATGGTTGTATTAATGAATAATTAAGATATGAGATACTATATTTACACAATGCCCATTAAATCAAACAGTTTTTTTTACTTTAATATTTTCATTGTAATAGGAATAGCATGGACATGGATAGTTGTCCAAAACGTACTCCTTCAAGATCTAAAGAAAAAAACAAAATATACTCAAGACATTGAGCTATAAATATAGATTCCTTTATAATATCATTCAATCTCAATCTTTCATGTAATTAGATGTCAAGTCCTAAAAGATAATGGTGGATTTGGCCTCAACTTCTAACTCTTTTGCAATGCATTAAATGAATAGTTTCTTGGGCTTCTAGTACTGCCAAATGTCCAACTTACTTATTTGATATTGAACTTATGAAAATATATCTTCGAACAAATTATCCCTCATTGTAACATATCATGTGTGGTTATAATTGCATGATTTGTTGATCTAGGAGGATCTAAAAATCAAAACACTCATTGTAATTTAATCCTAACTTTAACTTATTTAATCCTAACCCAAATTGAACCTTGATTGAACCATAACTCTAATTGAACTATAATGCTAACTTTGAACCCTAAATAAATTGTAACCTTAATTGAACCTTGATTGTAACCCTAATAGTAACCCTAATTGAACTTAAATTTAATCACACCCCTAATTGAAATTTAATCCTTACCCTTACCCTAATCCTATTTTATCTCCACCCTAACCCTAATCCAATTGAGTAGTAACCCTAATTGAACTTGAGCTTTTAGCCTAATTAAACTCTAACCCTTATTAAACCATAACCCAAATTGAACCCTAACCCTAATGTAATTGTAACCTTATCCTTAATGAATTCCTAAACCTAACCCTACTTCTAATTTGTTACACCTCGTCTCTTAGTTATCGAGTTACTTTTACCTTGTAAGTAAATATGATGATAAATGTTTATTAGAACTTTAATATGTTCAATAGGAGAATGAAATACCGAAATATGTATTATGATGTTATTGCTTTTGAAGGAATGACTATGCTTTATATTGATGAAAAATGCAATGAATGAATATGTATTGCAATATGATTACTTTAATGCTTGGATGATGCAAATGATTTATGATGCTAATGGATTTTATGTGAATGGCTAACTACTTATGTGATGTACTAAGTTGAATGCAGGAATAGGTTCAAACCTTCAGAAGAGAGGGGGAGTATCACTCAGGAGAGGAGCTTGGTCTGGTAACCCTTGATGAGCCTAACTAAGTATGCACACACATTCACACCCTAGTTGGTCTAGTTGAGTTAGTTCATGAAATTGGGTAGGTAACCTTCAGTTATAGTTTGGGGTTGTGTGATTGAGTCTTTATGTCGAGTGGAATTTCTTCTTTGTGTGTTCATATTTATATGCTAGTCGATGAAGTGTATATATGTATATGTATACACTTCATGTATATATGTCAATCAATTAATAGGGGATTGTATGTGTTTGAATTTGGATACTAAAGTAATGATATATGTATATTAAAATATACATATATTAATGTATAATTATATTATTACTTTCATGTAAATGAATATACTTATATATTAGTATTCGCATATATGTAGATCTATATATATCATGAATATATATATACACACAAACATGTAACGAGGCATATATATGGGTAAAAGCACAAACCTGTGTCACACTTTATAAAGGAATCGGTCAATAGCAAAAAAAAAATTGAACTTCGACTACATAAAAGTGGTCTTTGTGTTTTGAATTTCAAAAAGATGTAAACTAATGAAAGGTATAAATATTGATGAAGTTCAATTCTATAATTTTTTAGATTTTTTAAAAAATTTTGTGATTTTTTTTATCAATTTACGAGTAGATTTTGGAATGCTGAAAATTTTAGGAAAAAAATGACGCTCACTTGACTTCAAGAAACAAATAGAAAAAAACTTCATTTTCCCCTAAATTTTTTTCTCCAAATAGGTAACTTCAATATCTATTGCATGGAAAAAATAAAAAATTTGATGTATAGTTTTCTCGTAATAACATTTTAAAGTCAAACTTGTTAGAATTTGACAGTTTTCATTGGACGTCAACTATTATCTATTTTTTAATCACTTTTAAAAAAAAATTATACCCTTTTGAAGAGGACTCTCTCCTCTAGTGCACCATATATTTTTCAAAAAAATAAAAATAAAAAATAAAAATTCTAATAAGCCTCTTTTTTAACTTTAACAACCTACTCTTGCATTATTTTGGGAATAAAAAATATAGTCAAATAATCAAAATATTAAAAAATTACATATTCGGATTCACCACTCTGAGCTCTACAAAAGAGTATTTTTCTTTTTTTTTTAAACATCATTCTGACTAAAGAAATACTTAGTTGAAGTTGAAAGTTTTAGAAAATTTTGAAAAAAATTGAGTTGGTTGCCAACTAGGATGCCACATAGACAATTTCGGTAGAAAAACCCTTTCTACCGAAACCCCGCACATAAAATAAGCCACATTTCGATGCGACAAAGCAAAAAATTCAAATTTTTGAGTTTCGGGCGAAAGGGTTTCGCTCGAAACTTGTTCAACTGAAACTATTTAGGTCGAAATATCTTCACTCAGAACCATTTAGTTGGTCGAAAGTGTGACACAACTTTGTGCTTTTACCCATATATATATATAATATATATTATATACTAATGTTAATGCTTAGATATATATTAATACTTATTTATAATACACATATTGTAAATGATATATATATATATATGAATGGTGGCTATTTTATATATTAGAAAGTATATACAGCAAGAGGCTATGGTGCGAGCCATATAAAGGAGTGAGACTTGCATTATATCCCAATAACCATGCCTTCCTTAGGCCGCATGGAGTGAATGTATCATGTGATATATGCATTGTTTGATAGATATAATAAAGTGTTTTGTATTAATGCATGGCATAGCCTTAACGCCTGGCGCAACCTATGGAAACATAGCAACTAGTGCATAAAGTGATATCAGACCAAGTCAACCAAAGTAAAAGAAACGGATGAGTTTGTATGTTGTCATATATACATTTAAATGAGAAGTTAATGCAATTTATAAGTCATATGAAAGGTCAACTAGCACTATTTTATGGGGTACCAACTTGAGAATGTAGCACCAATCTAGAAGTGTATGAAAAGAAAAAGAAGCCTGCTAAGTACGCATAAGTCTAATAATAGCCATGAGACTTAGTCAGGAGTAAAATTAGCAACAATATGTGAAGGAATTTGAATTAAGAAACTTGTTAGTGAGCCCGTTGTTCATTTGACTTAGTAAAGAAGTCTTGTTGTACCTTATAACAAGTCGACTCAAGGATTAAATTGGAGATGACTGTTATGTGTTGCAAACCTGTAAGTTAGTTTGATGAGTCGTTGCATGAGGATAGAAAGGTGGAAGAAATATTAACTTGTTTATAGTCTTTGGTTGCTCACAATTTAGTATAAATAGAGGTGGTCATGAACTACCAATTTCTACACTTATCAATCCAATTATCTTGATGTTATTTTGTTGTGATTTATGAGTTAGTGAGTTGAGAGCTTGTGAGTTTGAGAGTTTTTTTGTTATTTCATATTTGTGATTATTGAGAGAATTAGTGAGAAGTTAGAAGAGGGAATTTAAGTTGATATCAAAGGAAGTATCAAGCAAGCTTGAGGAATAGAGCTAGGAAGGGAGTTAAATCAATTGGAGCATTATATAGGCATGCTAGTTTCTATACCTTTGTCATCTATGTTGGAAAGATTAAATAGTTATGTTTACTATGTTGGAAAGGAATTGTGTGTTGTGATGCTTGTACACGCTTGCATGTTTCTTGGTTGTTTATTATGTTGGAGAAACCTATCATATGGGTTATACTTAAATATATGTGTATGTACCCTATATATGGGAAGTTTGTATGAGTGTAATGTGTTTATACTATACGTAGTATGTCTATACTTGATTGTTTACTTCTATCTCCTTGAAAGTAGGAAGAGAGTCTTATCCCTACTGTTAGGGCATAAATTTGATGATTATATCAATATTCAATAATAGGATTGATAAAATGTATTATATGATTATATTATTTTGATTAAGGGTCTATTCCTACTCATGGAATTCAAGAGGACACATGTTTTGACAACCCAAAATTGTATTGAGAAGAGGACTTGAAGGT
The DNA here is from genome assembly GCA_007258455.2 of Sequoia sempervirens. Taxonomy (NCBI): domain Eukaryota; kingdom Viridiplantae; phylum Streptophyta; class Pinopsida; order Cupressales; family Cupressaceae; genus Sequoia; species Sequoia sempervirens. The sequence continues at coordinate 37,716 of VDFB02261010.1, read as the reverse complement.
GCAGAAGCACAAACCCTTCTCAGGTTAATGTCCTCAAGATTATATTCAAATATAATGAACATTGTAAACATGAGAATATTTAGGTATATTGAAAGAGAGGTTTTGTGATAAAATGTGTTTATGAACACTTGACCTTTACATCATTTTCGATTGAAACCTTAGGTTGAGAATAACCTATTTGGTTGGGTTGTTTATTTGATCATTGATTGAAGAAAATAGGATGCGATTAACCTATATGAACTAATTGATCTTTTGATTGTTGTTTATATCTTTGATTGAGGTCATTTATTATTGAAGTTTATACTTTTGATTAAAGTCATTTATTGAAGAGATTATACTTTTGATGGGATTTGTTTATTGTTGAGTTATACTCTTGAATGGAGACATTTATTGTTGAGATTATACTTTTTGAAATATAGAGTCATTAGATCTTGTGACATTATGAATATTGTATGGTTGTTTAGGTTTTTCCTAGGGTTGGTATAATCCATGGGAAAGGGGATAACCTATGTATTTTAAAGATACTTGGTAGTAAATTCATTTTGATTATGAGATGTTAAGTAGGTTATTCCTAAAGGATGGCGCGCGGGTCTGCTACGCGAAGAACCGAGCTAGGGCATTCGAGCCCTAGCTCGTGAGAGCTTTTTCTCTGTTCCTGCGCGACTGGGGTGGGATCTGTTGGGCGTTTCGGGGGGGCAGTGTTCTGTGCGGATTGTTCTTTGTCCGAGTCTTGGTTTGCTGGCAGGGATACGCGGCCAGGGCTCTGTTTGGGTCTGTGTTTTCTGTCCGCTCGTGGCTTCCTTGGCGGGCTGTGCTGGGCGCTAGTTCTTGGGGCCTCGGTGGCGGTGATTGCCCTTGCATGCTGCGGTTTGGCTGTTGGGGAATGGTTTTGGGGTGAACGGAGGGTAAGGGGTTGTTGTTCCCTCTGAAGCTGCGTGATAGGGTGGGGTGGGCAGCGTTGTGGTTGGTGGAAGGGTTGGTGCTTGGTGGAAGGGTTGGTGTGTGGCGTTATTGGATTGGGTTTGGCTTTTGCTGCCACAATGTCTATGGGAGAGGCCTCGCAGGGCCCTTCTGGCATGGACTTTCGTTCCGCGATTGGCTCAAAGTCGCCAGTGCATGCAACAAAAATTATTGACAATAGCCTTTTCTCTCATGACTCGATAGATGGCAGTGTTCGCATGTCAGGGGGATCTCACATCACTAAAGTTAATGGATGCCTTGAGCGGTGTAAAGAGAGACCTACGCTGGTAATTCCACCTGAGATGATAGCTGAAGATATCGATTATTATTCCAAACACTCCTTATACTGCAAATTTTTGGGGATGAGGGTTTCCCCTCAATTTTTGGTGTCTTGGGTCCGACGGACCTAGTCGCCGGAGGGTGAAATGGACATTATGTTGCTGGCTAACAATTACTTTATGGTTACTTTTGACTGCATGGCGGACCGGAATAGGGTCTTTGAGGGTGGTCCCTATTTTTATAACCAAGTGGGGTTGTTCATCAAGCCCTGGCATGCGGGTTTCAACCCTTCGGTGGAGCTTCCGAATCGGGTTCTGGTTTGGGTCAGACTTCCTTGACTTCCAGTGGAATGCTGTCGTGATGATATTCTGCAACTGATAGCAGCTTTGCTTGGAAAACCTGTCGGCTCCTCTCAACAAACTCTGGATAGAAAGGTAATGACTTATGCCCGCATCTGTGTCGAAATTGATTTGGGTAAACCCTTGCCAGACTCTATAGATATGTGTGTAGGCTCTTACTCTTGGGTGCAGTATTTGGATTATGAGACTCTTCCATTCCGTTGTCGTCTGTGTCATGAATATGGTCACTTGCTGCGTCGGTGTCCAAAGGCTAGGCCTGTGGTGCCACCTTCGCCTCAGGTTCCTCGCAACCCTCCTATGACTGACAAGGGGAAGGATCATATCCCTGGTGATGGGGAAGATGCAGATGGTTTTGTACCTGTCAAGGGGCGTAACTGGAATAGGGGTCAAAAGAGGACCTTGAATGAGAGACAGGAGGAGGATACTTTTAACAGATTCGAGGTGTTAGATGATCTTAGCCAGCAAGAAGTGAATCCGGGATTGGTAAACCTTGATCTTGGAACTCTGAGTACAGGACAGAATGGTCTTGTCTCTGAGGCTGCCCAGGATGCAATGGATGGTGATGGCTCTCAGATGGTCACGGATCTTCATTTGGGTGTTCTAGCGGAGTCAGTTCCAGTGGCTGAGTTGAAGAAGGTTGGTGGGAATGGGCCTCCTCCGGGGTCAAGTGATGGTGTTGTTATCGGGAGGAGTGTCAAGTCTCCATCTCCTTTGGGTATTCACCAAAAGGACCTAAAAAAAGGGGGGGGAGAGAAATCTTCCAAGCTTGGTCGTAAGAAGGATTTGGAAAAGATTAAACTAACAGGGGAAAACTTGGTGGAGTCGGGGTCGGTCAAGACTCTGGATTCTCATTTCTTGAACTCCCTAAAATGATTGTTTTATCATGGAATGTGAGGGGCTTGAATAGTGGCCCTCGACAAAAAGCTGTTCACGATTTGATTAGAAGTAATGTTCCTGATGTTCTTTTCCTGCAGGAGACTAAGTTGTCGATTGAGGATATGATAGGTATGATGCCCAGGTTATGGGGGAGTGGTGAGTGCCAGTGTGTTGGTGCTCTTGGTTCTGTCGGGGGTGTGGCCTGTTTATGGAACCCTCGGAAGGTTCGCCCTCTCTGGTGGATGTCCTTTAAGTCTTCCATTTTTATGGTGGCTTCTTGGTTTGAAACGGGAGAGTCTATTCTTTTCTCTAATATTTATGCACCTGTTGATCTTCCTGGCAAACAGTTGCTATGGTCCCATATTGCTTATGTGCGCAGCATGGTTCCTCTTCATCTGTGGATTATGGCTGGTGACTTCAATGCCATTGCTGAGTTGGCTGAGAAGCGTGGAGGTAATGCAAGGTTGGACCCCTCGGCACTTCTTCTGTAAGAAAACATCTCTGCCTTGAATTTGGTTGACATCAAGCCCAGTAATGGTCGGTTCACTTGGAACAACCAGAGGACAGGGGATAACAGCATTTCAGAAAGGTTGGATCGCTTCCTGGTTTCCTGCTATTGGATTGGTGGCTTGTGGTCCGCTTGCTCCGAAATCTTGGATTGGAGAGGTTCGGATCATTGGCCCATTAAGCTTGCCATTTCTTCTGCTCGTGTGCCTCATACTCCTTCCTTCAAGTTTTGGCTCATGTGGTTGTGGGACCCTTCTTTACATGCCCATGTGGCGGATTGGTGGAAGGTTGGCAGACCTTCATATGGTACGGCGATGTATACTTTTGCTAAATTACTTCAATTTACCAAATCTCAGCTCAAACGGTGGAATAGACAATGCTTCGAAAATATTTTCCATGATAAGGCTCGTGCTCAAGCTGATTTGGATGGCATCACAAGGGTGATCAGGGAAGAGGGAGTGACGGTTGGCTTGCTCCAGGATGAAGCCAGGGCTCTTAAGGTGCTGGAGGAGTGTGAGTTGAGAGAGGAAATATTTTGGAAGCAGAAGGCCAGAATTGAGTGGCTTCAAGAAGGAGATAAAAATACTGCTTTCTTCTTTAACTCGGTAAAAGCCAGGAGGCAAGGTAATTCCATTTTAGTTCTAGTTAATGAAAGAGGTGAGCAGCTCTCTTCCTCTCAGGAAATCTCGAATGAAGCTGTGCAGTATTTTGAATCTTTATTTAGGTAGGATGGGCATGGTGGATCTATTGAGGAGGTTCAGGTTCTTTCTTGTATTTCGTCTTTGGTCACAAGGGAAATGAATGAGCATCTCATGGGTGATGTTTCTTTGGAGGAGTTGGAGGCGACTGTGTTCCGGATGAAGAAAGGGAAGGCTCCTGGCCCTGATGGCTTCCCGATTGAATTCTTTCAAGAATTCTGGGATATTATTAAGTTGGACTTATTGGCTGTTGTTAAGGAGTCCCAGAAGAACAAGCAGATGTTACGGGCTTTGAATGCTACTTTTCTTGCCCTCATACCTAAAAGTGATGAGGCGGATAGGTTAAGTCAATTTAGACCTATTTCCTTGTGCAATGTGATTTACAAAATTATCTCCAAACTGATTGCTGAGAGATTAAAAAAGTGTTTGAAAATGTTGATCTCGGAGGAGCAGAGTGGTTTTGTGGAAGGCAGGCAAATTTTGGATGGGGTTGTTATCGCTTCTGAAACCATTCACTCAATGGCTAGCTCCAATGATAAGGCGATGTTCATCAAGTTAGATATGGCTAAGGCCTATGACCGAGTCCGGTGGTCCTTCCTCCAGCGGATGCTTGGCACTTTTGGGTTTGGAAATGAATGGATTTAGTGGGTTATGAGTTGCGTTACCTCAGTTTCCTTCTCTGTGTTAACTAATGGGGAGCATTCTAAACTTTTTGGAGCTTCTCGGGGGTTGCGTCAGGGGGATCCCCTTTCTCTGTATTTATTTATTCTTCTTGTAGAAGGTTTGGGGCGTCTGATAAGAAGGAATGTCGACTTGGGTATTATTCAGGGGTGGCGGTGGGGAGGCGATTTGCCTCCGCAATCCCATTTACAGTTTGTGGATGACACAGCTCTGATGGGTATGGCTACTATTAGGGAAGCTTCCACTTTGCGCAAGGTGTTGGATGTGTATCTTGCTGCCTCAGGTCAACGGATTAATGAGGATAAGTCCTCCATCTTCTTCTTTAACACCCCTGGGCCCATTCAGCGGAGGATCGCCCATATCTTGAGATTTCAAATTGGAGGGTTTCCTTTGATCTATCTTGGTGTGCCTATCTCTGCTGGTAGGCTGCCTAAAGATTCTTGGCAGAATATTTTGGATAAATTTCGGGTGAAAGTTAATCACTAGACTCATAGGTGGCTATCCTTTGCTGGCCGTATTCAGTTGCTCAAGTCGGTGGTGCAGGCTCTTCCCACATACAGATGTATGCTTCAGGTGGCCCCGATGGGTTTTCTTAAGGATTTAGACGCTTTAGCCAGGAAGTTTCTTTGGGCTGGTAACTTGTTGTCTTCAAAGTGGAGCCTTGTTAGCTGGGATACTGTTTGTAGCCCGCGTCAGTTGGGTGGTCTCGGGTTAAGGCAGTCATCCTTGACCGGGGAGGCTCTGGCTGCTAAACTGTATTGGAGATGGTGTGTGGAGCAGGATCAAATTTGGGCTAGGATCTTATCTCATAAATACTTCCCTGGGGCTGCTTGGCAGGATATTCCCAGATTTCCCTTGGAGGGGAGAGGCTCGATGATTTGGAGTACGCTTAAGAAAGGTGCTACACTTGTTAAGGATGGCCTTTTCTGGATATGTAGGGGGGTCGTCGGCTCACTTCTGGTCTGATTCTTGGGATGGATTTCCTCCCATTACTTCTCAGTTCCCTAATTTGTTGATGCTGAGCCAGAGGTTTCTTGAGGCTGGTTGGTCTAGGGTGAGTGACTTTATGGCATTCTCTGATAATGACCAACTGGTGTTGGCGAGATGGAAGCGACTTGATGAATGGCCGGATGTTGGATTGAAGGAAGAATGCACAGAGATTCATAATATCCTTTCTAGAAGGCGATGCAGTTCCCTCCGGGATGGGGATGTCCTCTCTTGGTCCCCTAATCCTAAGGGGGTCTATTCTGTTGCTTCTGGGTATCAGGTTTTGTTAGCTCGTAAGCTGGAAGAGGTGGAGGTTCCCTGGTGGAAGAGAGTGTGGAATAACTTTTCTTGGCCAAAGTGTAATTGTTTTGTTTGGACCTTAGCTCGGAACAGATGTTTGACGTGGGACAACATTCAGAAGCGTGGATTTCAGGGCCCCTCTATTTGTGTTCTCTGTGGGGGAGGGGAAGAAGAGTCTGCTCATTTGTTCTTTCGTTGCTCCTTTGCTACGCAAGCTGTGGCATTTCTGGTGGGGAGTGTGGAACAGTACCTGTGTTCATGCCTCCTCTTTAGTTGACTTTTGGAGCAATTTGGGTAGGCCTCCTTCGGTGGCCCCTTTTTTGCAGGATGTGTGGTATGTGGGGCCTACTTTCATCCTGTGGCAGATTTGGCTTGAGAGAAATCGCAGGATTTTCCGTGGTGAGAAAATGGGTGTGCAGCAAGTTTGGCAAAGAATTTTGGGTATGATTCAGGAAACGGTGGCGGCTAAATGTGATGTTGGGTTTCCCCTGGAGAAAGGGGATGCTACAGTGGTGGATAGATTGGGGATTCAAGGGTCGGCTTTGGCGATTGCTAGTCGTAGGCGAGGTCGGAGCCAGCGGCAAAGGGTTCATAGGTTGGGTAGATGGGTGCCCCCTCCGACTGGCATCTTGAAGATCAACACAGACGGCTCTTCTCGGGGTAATCCTGGGCCTGCTGGGGTTGGGGGGATTGGCAGAGACTTTAGGGGGTCAACGATCTTCTTCTTTTCTGTTCATGAGGGGGTGCAACCCATTAATTTGATGGAAGGTTTGGCAATCTTATACGCCTTTGAGCGGGCGTTTGCCTTGGGATGGCGCAAGGTTATCTGTGAGTCTGATTCGCAAGTCTTGATAAATTTGCTAAAGGAAAGGAAGTCTTCTGGTGTTCACTGGCAGTTGGCTAGGTTGGTTCAACAGATTTTGTTGATTAGTTCCATGATGGAGATGGTGTCCTTTGTTCACATTCTGAGGGAATGGAACAAAGCGGCTGATTGTTTGGCTCGGTGGGCTTCTGAGCACGCTGAGGGTTGGAATGTTGATGAGTTGGGACAAGTTTCTCGGGAGCTCTGCCACGACTTGGAGGGGATTCTTTCTGAAGATGGTAATACTAGGGATGTTGAGTGATGCGGATGTTTGGTTCTTGTATGGTTCTGGTGGCTCTCGGGCTTTGGCCTGTTGATGTGTTGTAAAGCTGTTCTCTGATTATTAATAAAGTTTTTACCCCTTTTTATTAAAAAAAAAAAAAAATTGGAGATAGGAACTGCAAAAAGAAGGTAAACACTAATGAAAATGGTTAGTGTTATTGTGGAAGATGTGATAAACTTTCCCTAAATGTGATTATAAATATATACTTCAATGCAAAGTGGAAGATCATACTTCATTCACTTGGATTACAACTTTTGAAGAAGTGGCAGAAGAAATTATGGGTGTAACAACAAAAGAATTGAACATTTTGAAGCATGAAAAACAAGATGATGCTAAGTTTTCACACATTATACAAAAGGTCCTTTTCAACAGATACATATTTAAACTTCAAGTGAAAAAAGAGACTTATAATGATGAACAAAGGATTAAATGCATAGTCATAAAAACAACAAAGTTTGATTATTCATCTGAGAGCAAAGCTTTATTAGACTCAATTGCAAAGCTATAGGTTTCATAACATTTAAATGCTTGAATGTATATAATGTTAATAATGTATTCAAACATTTGAAAAAAAATAATAGTGGATATCTCTAAGTTAGTTAATGCCATTTTGTCATGATATACTTCTTTGATGCTGTCAATACTAAATCTAATGATTGATGAACATTTCTGCTTTTAAATTTATTATTCTTGGTTGATTGTTGTTATAGACAAGTTGGTATGATTTCAAATTTCAATGTGTACCCCTATATATGGGAATTGAGATAAACAATGACACAAACAATAATGAAATCAAATTGATTGCTTTCCAAATTCATATTCATGAAAATGTAAGCATTTTTTCAAGTCTATAGGCATCTTGATAAAGATAACTCTCGGCGTGTTTTACATATATTATTAATTAATATAGGTATGCTAGTTAATTAAATTATTAACTATATTTTATTTGTATTATATATTGAATTGTTAAAAGATGTAAAAATCTTAATACTAAATATATAGGAAAATGGTTAAAAAATTACATATTTGTCAAAAAATAAAATATAGTGTGTAATTTAAAATACAAATTATATAATTATTATAATATTTATATTAGTATTTATTGAATATTTTATAGAATTTAAACTAAAAAATTAGCCTCCCCCTCTCGCCCTCCCTCTCTCCCCCTCTCTACATATATCTCCCTCTTCCCATCTTCTCTCTCTCCATCCTCTACCTATCTCTCTCCCTTTCTCTCCCTCCCTCTCTATCTCTCCCCATCTCTCCCTCCCTTACTCCCTCCCTACCCCCTATCTATCTTTATATCTCAACCTCTCTCCCTTTATCTCTCCCATATAGCCTTATATCTATGTCTTTCTTTCCATTTATCTATCTCTCCCTCTCTCTTTCTCTCTCTCTATCTCCCCCTATTTCTATCGATCCCTCTCCATCTCTATTTGTCTTTCTCTACTTATCTCTCTTTCCCCCATATCTCCTTACATCCTATCTCACACTTCTCTCTCTCTCTCTCTCTCTCTCTCTCTCTCTCTCTCCTCTCTATATATATATATATATATCCCTATCTCTCTATATATTTATTTCTCCCTCTATCTCTCTCTATATCTCTATCTATTTTTATCCCTTTTCCTCTTTCATTCTATATTCATCTCTACCTCTATCTATAGGGAGAGATACAAAGGTGAAGCATTGGACCTTCCCAAATATCCACCAACCTCAACACTACTCCCAACTATTTTGAGCATTTAAATACATATTGTATGCTAGATTAGGAGGCATGTGTCAAAGCTCATATTTATTGATGCAAAATAGGTCCAAAGTCACAAATTTGACGTAGAGTTAGTTATAGTTTTGTACAAAATTTCAAGTGTCACATAGAGCAAAGATATTCCAGTTTTTTATATCATATCATCAAATTTGGCACGTCATCAAGATTTGTATCCTCATCAACATTAACAAAAGCAAAGGTATGTACTTGAATCCCTTTGCATTTAAATTTTCTATATATATAAATATTTTAATATTTTCCTCAACCATAATATATATATTAGTGTGTATTTATTTATTGCAATAAAGCACTACCCTAAGTAAATGTATTAAGAATTCTAAGGATTTGTGCAAGTGGGAAAAATGCATAACAATCTCTTGTTGGATGTCGTGTTGTATAGTTTAGAAAAGCTCAAAATATGAGTAGGATTTTAAGGCCATATATTATGGTAGCTTACAATGCAAAAGAAGGAAGGAAATCTATATCAATTTTAATCTACAATTTAATACCATATGAAAAACCACATGTAGTATTATCTAAAATTAATTCTTGACATATTAATTTTATAAAATACACTTACCATTCAATAAACTTCTCCCAAGAAAGAAACCCTAAGTGAACATTAATTGAACCCTAATTGTAGATTCATAACTCTAATCATGACCCTAATTGAACCCTAATTGTAGATGCATAACTCTAATCATAACCCTAAGCAAACACTAATCCTAATCAAACCCTAACCCTATCCTTAAAGTTATCATATAATATAATAATCTCTCTTATCTAAATTTGGGTTGAACTATTTTTCCTTTATTTTTAATTGCATATATTTTTTGTTTATTAGATCTTATTTTATGAATATATGCAAATATAATTTTACTTCTACATTCATTCTATGCCCATTTTTTTCATGATATTTTAACATTCATTTCTAAATGATCAATCTCACACATATAAATATGAAACCCTCAAAATTTTAAAATTGAATTTCCTACCCAAAACATAGACACACAATTGAACAAATTCTCAAAAGAAGAATGACAACATCATTAACATTCTTCATTCAAAAATTCACTCAACCACATAAGGAGAGAAAAATATATTGTAATTATACGCTTTATTCATGCTTATAAGTCATATCTGCATACAATTTAAGCATAATCGTATATTCATCCAAAACTCCAAAACAGCGACTATTTTATTTCCTCACCGCTTGGGGTTTTAACCAATGGCACCACAGATATCACTTCACTCATCGTGAGGACGATATCTTTCTACCCATATATTCAACTCAAAACCTAGCTAGAGCTTTCATTAGTTCTTTCCCTACAAATGAGCCTTGAATTCCCTTTTATATGACAAGGGAGCAACAAGCTTCGGGCTCAAATGTAATTTCACCACAAATTTTCATTTGAACAAAATCTCCATTGCATTTGACTTTCATTTCAAAACTTCCCACACGTTGAATCTGCAAAACATAGTGGTGCACGAACTAGGGAAAGCTAAAAGAAAAGGGAACACAAATTGTCATCAAAATCCCTTTGTCGCTATCCATGCAAAAACCAGTAACTAAATCTCACAATGGCGTTCACAACAACTTCTTATTTACCCGCCACCCTACCCTACCAACACTCGCACCCCAAAGATACACACCCACTACTAGTTGTTACCTTAACAATGTAGACCCTCAACCTCCTCTTCTTTCTTGTCCTTTCCCAATACGGTTCTAGTTCGTCCGCTTGGGGTTTTAACAGCCAATGGCACCACAGGTATCACTTCCTCATCAGAGGGCAGACCGTGGTTGAAGCGAGGTAAATACTGACAGTATTCAGAGTCGGTCTTGGTTACATCATCAAGTGTTAGTTGTAAGGTCAATGGTGAGTAAGGCATCCGCATAAGGAGTTGCGCCTATACCTATTTTCCTACCGACACTAGTAATAGAGCACAATCACATCACAGCTGCCTTTGTCATCTACTGCTGGAGTGGTGCAAACGCCCGAATTGCAAACTTCTAATCGTGATCTAGTGGGCACTGCCTCTAGGCTTGTCAACCAAAGCACCTCTTTCCCGGAATAGCAAGACCGAAGCCAGAGCTCAATGAACAAAACCTCCCATCGACCACGCATTTTCTCTTCTTCGCATAAGCAATCAAACTTGATTAGACTCAGCCCATAAAGTGATCTAACTGCTACAAGAATGACATAATTAGCAGTCAATTCCTCTTGTATTTATTGTGTGAGGTACTTGAAACCTTCATCAATGCTTAGTAAAAATGCATGTGCAAACATGGAAATTTGGTGGCATATGTACTATCATCGTTTAACTAGAGCTGCATGAGAATCTGTAGATCACCCTTCATGATTTCCAACAACATCTTCACATAGATTGAGATTGACATGACTACACAAGCAAGGAATAATTCATTAATGCTTCACCAGTTGTACAATAAAATGACCACCATGTGTCATTTTCCAACTTTGAATACTGTCCGCTGATCTCCTAAAGAGTTGGCAGATCAAACAATTTATCTCGGGCTAACTCGGTTTGACATCCAATGAAGCATTGTTCACCTTCCTCATGACCAATAACATTAATCCATACAGGACACATCTGCCTTTTTCTAACCTCGCACCAAATAATAGGGCGACACCTTAGGTTTGTGAGTTGGCGGGGTACGATCGAGATCTTCTCCCATATCTTTGAATCTGAAAAACCTACACATTGCACAGTTAGTGTTTAATGAAAGGCTTTGGCTAAGTCGTCGTCGACATGACCACTGGGGTTAATGGCTTAGGCTTACATCCGGATTAAAATTAAAACCCAACTTTGATTTTAATACTTTATTTCCTCTACATGGTTTTATTTCCTAAGTCTCGTTGGCCCCGTTAAATTCTTATCCCAACCCTAACAAAGAACAAATGATTAAGCTAAGGATTGTATTTGTTGTTATAACTTTAGTTCTAGAGAATTCTTAATTACCAATTCTTATTTGTGCATTTGTATATGAATCCAATTGAGTGCCTTTCCATATCATTATGGAAAATTTTATTATTGCAACCCTAACTCTAACACTAATTAAACCTTGACCCTAACCTGATTGAACTCATATTATAACCCTAACTCTAACACTAATTGAACTGTAATCATAACCCTAGGTATTTTTGAAACCTAACCCTAATTGTATCAAAACCCTAGAGAACTCTAATTGAACCCTAACCCTAAAATAGACAATAACCCTTACCTTAATTGAACCCTAACTCCAATCCTAGCCCTAATTTAAGACTAACCTTAACCCTGACCTTAATTAAACCCTTATTGAATTATAACCCTAATTGATCCCTAACCCAAATTGAATACTAATTGAACCTTAACCTTATTTGTCAGTTTAAAAGATGTGCCAATAATGTTGCAATCACTAATGATTAATTTTTTCTTGATGGTTAAAATAGATTGGTAAGTAAATTTATCTATAATAAGTAAATTTATCATTGATTTTTTCTTGATAAGTAAATCAATATTTCATAAATTTATCTATAATTCTTATTTAATTTTTCTTAATTATATTAAATTATATTTTATTAAATTGTTAAAAAATTTAAGTTGCTTATAAATAATTTTATGTGTTTTTATAATTAACTTGATATTGTGTATAAAAAGTTTAAGTTATGAATGTTATAATATAAAAAATAAATTTGTATTCAATGTTTATTTGTTAGTTTGATGTGAGAATAATGTTGCATAGTAATGATTAAATTTTTCTTGATTGGTTAAGGATATTGGAAATTATTCTATGTTAATTTAATGTTATGAATGCTATATAATATAAAAAAAATATTTCTAATATATTTTTAATGCATCTTTATATTTTATAAACAAACATCTAAAATAAAAATGTGATTGTAAAAAAAATACAACTTAATGAGTGAACATACATTTAAAGTTAAAAGTGAAATTATAAAACAAATTGTAAATTTATTTTATTTTTCTTCTATAAATATCATTTTTTTATTTGTCATCCACTTAGTAATGCCCACTTCTCCTTTTAATGAATGTTTTATTTTGCAAGGGTTGATTTAGTGCTTCTGTTGATCTATTTCCTGCAGATATCAATGATGCCTGCCCGGGCGGGCGCCACATGTCCTATCCGCAAGATCAAATTTGCGCTATCACTAACCAACTGCCATTTGATCTAAGTCATTCCCCGCCATCCCGCGATGGTGCTTGGGTTGATTGTAAAATCATGGGTGGGCGCCACGTGTCTCATCTGATGAAGCATAAAGAGTAAAGGAAACACTAGTGGGCTTTAAATGTATTAAGGGGCCGATTACTAAAGTGTTCTCGAGACACACATGTTCTAAATCAATGGATATGTTATAATCTCACTGGAAAAGTTGCTCAAAGGTTAACGACATGGCTAGTGACTGTGTTAAAGGAACGAGATCATTGATGCTCAAGATCAACGGTTGCTCGCCATCGCACGATCAGAAGTTTCAGGATTGCGATATCACAGGCAACCTCCACTTGGACTTCCTTCGTAGTGTATGGTAAGGTGGGCCCTTTATCATCATGTTGGCAATTGTGTCAGCTTGTTTTGAAGGTGGTCATCGATGATTTTATTTTGTAGAGAGTTGAATTAGCACTGCCATTGATCTATTTCCTATAGATCAACGGTGCCCACCATCCCACAATCAGGAATTATAGGATCGTGATATCACAGGCACTTGCCACGTGTCTCATCCGATGAGGTCTAAAGAGTGAAGGAAGCATTAACCGGTTCTAAATGTGTTAAGGGTCAGATTACTAAAGTGCTTGTGAGATGCACATGTTTTATATCAATGTGGATGTTATAATTTTGAGGGAAAATTTGCTTGATAGTTAACGGAAAGGATGGTGACCATTTTTGAAGGAGCAAGATCTCTGATGAGAAGGATCAATGATTGCCCGCCATCTTGCGATGGTAAATCGAGGGATTGTGGTATTGCAGGCAACCGCCACGTGGTTTTCATTTGCGGTGTATGGCATGGTGGGCCCCTTATTTTTGTGTTGGCAATTATGTTAGCCTATTTTGAAGGTGGCCATTGATGATTTGATCAAACTAGAGGATCAACGGTTCAAATTTAAATCTGTATCAAATGTGGTTGGAGTCGTTCGTGCAGCCCACGAATGAGCTTTAATGGTGGATGAGACATTTACTGGTGAGATTTGATCAACATAAAATCAATTTTCCTGCCTCATTTGTATCACAAAGCATCCAACTATTTCATGAAAACAGTTTTAGAGCCGAAGGTGAAATTGTGAGCCGCTGCAGCCAAAATTTAGAGTTTATGCAAAAAGAGCCATAAGTTTATTTTTTATGCCTCCTAGTCATTCTGCACCTAAATTTGGGAAAGGGGTTTGCTATGCTTGTCATTGAGCTTATTGAAATCTCTTGTTAAGGCTATAGTTTAATCATAAATTGTGAGGAATTAAAGTTTTTTACTCTATAGTTTCCTATCTCTGCTTAGTCCTAGCCAATTGAAGTGTAACATTGTAATGAAGTCCTAGTTTGTCCAAGATGGCACCAACCAAGTAGCACTCTGGCCACATTGAATATTTGAAAAGAAACTTGTACGATGATTTCTTGGATCAATTTCCATTATCAACAAATGATAGAAGGAAAGGTGTAGTGTTGATGCAAGGGAAAATCCTAGGGGAGGGGTTAGTGTGTAATTATTCCAACATTGTCGATGCTAGGGTTCCTCTCACCAGCTTAGAAATGTTTAGATTGTGGTATGGACAGAGGAATTTGCCTCACCCTTTTTCAAATGGATGGAGGTATGACATGGGGAAGCTGGTTGTACCAAATTTATTCCCTGATGTGGACTTACTTAGGGAAGTGGTCACGAGGTATGACCCTATTACACGGGTAATTAGGGATAATGATGGAGGGGTGCTACTAGAAATTAACAAAGAAGATATCCAACAAATTTTTTATTTGAGTGAGCCGAGTGAAGACTTGGTTCTTATCAATCTTAAGGAAATGAAGCAGGAGTATGCAAAGCTGAAATCTCTTTTTAGGGCTAAGTTGCTTCCACCTCATCTGGTCAGGGCAGGAGGTTCACAATTTCATATCAGCCCTAGTGACTAGGAACCTTTCAGATTGAATTATTTTGTAAAACCTTTCCTAGCCACTTTCTATTCATTATGTCATATTTTTGGTTTTATTCCTGGTGCGGTAATACCTATTGTGTACATGTTCATGGGGGTGCAAATACAACACCCTAACTTCTCTATGGCATATGACTTTGCTTCTTTCTTGGCTGAGAGGATACATGAAGGGTTGTCGAAGCTGCAAAAAAATGATACTGGTACTCAATTATTTTGGTATTCTATGTTGATGCATATGTTTCTATTTAGGAATGTTGATTTCTTTTCTGAGAAGATAAAATTAAGGCAATCAGTTGATGGAGAAAGGTTGCCAGTACAGATATGGGTTGCAGATTTATCCTGTAATAAGGAAAGCACCAGTTATGTGCAATTTGATAATTGTTTTTCTTCTAGATTAAGGGATAGATTGATGGTGATTGTACCTAGGATCCCTTAGGAATTGCATGATTTCCTCAAAGAAAAGGGGAGGAAGCCAGAGTTGAGGGTTTACCATAACTAGGGTGACATTATCCCATACCCAGTCAGCACTATCTTGAGAGTATATGGATTTCAGGGATCCCCTCACATACTGCCATACAATGTGCCACCAAGAGTAGGGTTCGTAGAAATTATGTGGCAGATAGGTTGTATTCATGAAGACAACCTAACTAGAAGGGGGAAAGGAACATTCTTCCTTGATTATACAGTGGTGTCTAACTTTGTATTTTCAAAGGGAGGTTGGACACATTTTGATAAATTCTTTGTTGATTACCATTTGAGATGTGGTCCAAGGCAACAACATGATCCTGAGGGCTTCTTTGCTCTTTTCAAAAAAAGAATAAAAGCTAAAAAATTTGCACATGAGTTCAACTTCCCTGAGGACTTGATTAGAAATGAATTTGATCTAAATAAGTAGGATTTGAACAAAGAGAAATGGATATCTTATAGTAAGCTACTGGATGTTGTGCATGAAATGGATCCGAAGTATGATCCATTGTTGGAGTTCAGTCCATACCATAAGAAAATTAATTTTCTAATGAAGAACTTCAAGGAGATTATGGACACCTTGACAACTAAAAAGATAAATTTAAGGCTAAGTCTGGGTATCCAAGAACAAAGTGTTGGGCCAATTGAAACAAGGCTAGTATACCAGCCTACAGAAAAGTGACCCATCTATAGAAGGAAAAAGGATAGTAGCAGTGATGAGGAGGAAGTAGATAGGAAGGGGAAGCAAATAATGAAGGCACCTCCATGACTAGGTCCAAAATTCAAAGTACCTAAGGCAGTTAAGATCATTGATTTAGATTCATCACCAAAAGATAGTCCCCCATCACCACCATTTGAGCCATGCCCTAAGAGGCAGAGAACTGATCACCCACATGAAGATTTGACAGATGAAATTATTATTATTGATCAGGACATGTAGGTTGGTATGCTTTCCCCTCCTAGGTTAGCTGAATTGGTTTTGTCCGATTTAGATATGAAAGGTAAAAGTGTGCAAAATGCAAGAATGGAAGCATGCAGGGAGTTTTTAGATAACAATACATTTGTGAAAACTCTTGTATTCTTGCAATTGGCATGGAGAATGAAATTTGAAGAGTATCAAAATAAATGCAGGGAGAGAAGGGAACTAAGGCCTGATAGGTCAGACCAGGAGAATGATGAAGTAAAAGCTGAATTGATGGAATAGTTCAAGAACATCACTCCTGAAGAAGGAAGACAACTGGTGAGTCAGGCTGGTGTATTGATTGTGCTTGAGTGGGATATTGTAGATGCAGTAGCTTTTAATGTTATTATGAAGTCCAAGAATCATTTTCAAGATTCTAAGGAAGAGGTTAATGCAGCATTGCAAAACTCTACCTTCAATTAAGAATATGAGACCTTGGCAATTTGGGCATTGGCTCCACAAGGGAGAAAACCAGATATTGTTGATATTAATCCAAATTTTAGAGGAGGATTAATAATAAAGAGAGCTTCAGAGACTTCAACCACTGAGGCCACTAATTTAACTGTAAATGTGGCCAAATTGGCCCAAAGGACTGCTGAAAGGGAGGAGGCTAAAAGGAAGAGCCTAATAGAGAAGTATAACATTTTGATTGAAGAATATAGTAAAATGCAACAGAGGAATGTTGAATTAGAAATTGAAGTGGAAAGGTTCATATATAGACAGATTGGGTAAACATCAAATTCTCCAGGAACCAGTACATTACCTCCCATAGCAGTGTCAATGCCTCCTGCTTCTCCAAATGTTTCCACACTAGGGTCTCCCATTCAGAATCCTGCTCTCACCCCTCCTCTAGAACAAATTGATGAAGAAACTGAGTGCTCTATTGATCCAATGAAGAGGTAGATCGTATAGAAAATTGATGAATTACAGACATCATTAAGGATAAGAGAGGAGGGATTTCTTTCAAAGGAAAAAGAGATTGTTACTATTGTTTTGGAGCACTTAAATAAAGGGGTAGATAGTAAATTGCAATCTGTACATTCTTTATATTCTTTGTTGTTGGAAGCAATAAAGAATATTGATAGGGATCAGGAGGTAGTGGTACAAATAATTAAAAATTGGATCCCTAGGGCCAATGATCTAGATATCATGAATAAATCCTCAAGGTTTGATATAAATAATAGGCCCCAATCATTGAATCCTACTCATGTGTTAGTAAAATCATTACAAGGTTTTCAAACCCTACCAGATGATTTGAGTAGGAAGATTAAAGAGTTGGTAAATAATTTCAATGATTGGGGTAACACATTATTACCTAATATAATTGATGAGTAGGGGAAAATCAGAACACTTCAACAATGGTAGGATCAAGCAAATAAGGTCATCAATAATCAAATTAAATTAATTTGTGATGACTCAGATTATGCTTTGTTGGTGAGTTGTATGGATAAGATTATTGGTACCAACTCATTTTTGGAGTCTTTTCAAAGAGATGAGAATCAGGTAGCAGTAAAGTATATGCCTTATAGTACAAAGGTAAATGAGGTGATTAATTTTAACTGGCCTACTGATGAAGAATACCATAAGTGGGTAGCTAAGTATTTGAATGATGATGAGTAAAAGAGAGTGGACTATGGACAGGTGGCAAATCTAATGTTGTGGTTACAACGGCCCTAGTTTTGTATTGATGACTTTCTTGGTATGGGTTTCTTGTGGTTTTTGAATCACATCAACTTTCCTCAGTCGACATGATGAACATGAATATGCTCCAGGATGATTGCAATTGTAATGATTTTTGGAATATCATCAGGTGCTCTAATCGGTTTGTAATGTGTGTACTTTCTGGCCCGAAGCTTGTTTTCTCCTTCATTTTTCTATAAGAAGGATTTCAAGGCTAGAAGTATGAGTTAGCAAGTTAGATAATTTTGATCGAGTCTAGGTGAAGTTGTAGAGCTGATTGTAAAGATCAATGGTTTTAGAGAGAAATGCAATTTAGGTTATGAGTCACTTTGTGATAGGTTTTAAGTTCATGAGGATTTAATGTTGCATAACAGTATTAGCGTTTGAATCGAAATGATAATTTCAAGCTCGTCTCTCTCCATTATATGTGCATATCTGAACTTTGAATAAAATAACTAAGGGTTGTTTCATTCAGCTCACTGTTGTAGTGTGTATGATTCTATTTTAGCTTTAATTCAAGGAATTAATTAAAATGATTGAATGGGATTATAAGCAGATATGTTCTGCATATCCGATGGTTTTAGAGAAATGCAATTTAGGTTTTGAGTCATTATGTAATAGGTTTTGAGTTCATAGAGATTTAATGTTGTATAATAGTACTAGCATTTGAGTTGAAACGAAAATTCGAGCTCATGTCTCTCTATTGTACATGCATATCTAAACTTTGAATGAAATAACTAAGGGTTGTTTTATCCATCTCACTGTTGTGGTGTGTGTGATTCTATTTTAGCTTTAATTCAAGGAATTAATCAAAATGCTTGAATGGGATTATAGGCAGATATGTGTTGTATAAGGATTTGATAAGTAGTCTTGGGTTAGAATGCATACTGATGAAATTGTAATGCAATATTGTCAGGGATCTTATATGTGATGTATTAAATCTATTATAAACCTCTAGATGCTAATGAATTTGACTCCTGCAATGGATATATGGCACTAATCTAAGTTGTAATTATTAGTGTAGTTCAGTATTTGTTTGTCTTTGCCTAGAGGTTGCTACAAATTGCAAATCATTGACTATCTTATAAAATGGATCGTGTTTAATTATCTCATGCTCCAAACAGTTGATATTGTCTATGAACAACCAATTCTAGTTGATATTATCTTATCATGTTGAGCTATTAAGTGAGATCATCTGCTATTGTTAATGTTGTTTATAATAATGATGCAGATGTTGTAAACACATTACGGGATCACCCTCCTGGGTCTTGCAAATCCCGAAGTGTAGGAGGCTTTTAAAGTCCTCGTCAATTGGTCCAGGTCCTTCGAGCTGCCTTCGATTGGAATTGGCAATTCCATAGGTAGATTAGAAAACAAACCTGGTTACATTGTAAAAAGAACCAACATACACATCAACCACTGAACAACCACCTCTACAACTGAATTTTTAATCTCTTATGATCACATGAAACATAAAACACACTAATTTCAAGGTTGTTAACATCACTATTAAAATGTTTTAATTTTTTGACCTTTCAAACATTAAAAAGTACATTAAATTAATTATTTAATGGCATAAAAATTGAAAATATCATGAATTAATTATGTAACCACATAAGTCAAATATAATTCTATCAAGAAATTAATATCAAATAGATAATATAATCGCATAACTTATACATTTCAATGTCATTGGTCTTCTTCTTCATCCAACTCTTTGTCTGTATCATCCAATCAAAATTCGACATTGTAAGGATTGGTCATATCATCATCATCGTCATCGATATCAGTTTCAATAATGTCATCATCCACACAAATATCATCTTCATGAACATTAACTCCTACATCATCATGATTTAGTTCCTCCTCTTCGAAATCTTTGTTAGGGACATCATCAACTAACCATTGATCTTGATCATCATCTACATCATCTTCTAGTTCTTTGGTATCTTCTTCTTCCACCACATTATACTTTACTGGCCTTCCTCTTGGATCATCTCTAACAAAAAATGACCAACCCAGTTTACCTGGAACCTTTGAGTAAAATACCTACTCACATTGGCTTGGAAGAACATAGGGCTCATTTCCAGCTCGCTCGATCAACCTTGTATTAACCATGGTAAATCCATTATCATGTTCAATAACAGTTCTCTCAGGATCATTTTCATTCAATCATAGCATGTACCATAGGATGACGAACAAAATTAATCTAAAGGACTTAAAGTCACACTCAAGTATATCATCCAAAATCCCATAGTATCAATTTTTTGAAACTTCTAGATGTATGTCGCTTCTAGATGAACATTAATCACCTGAAAGACTGCAGTTGTACCAGAATCACAAGTTTTCTTCATGTCATCCAACATTTTGATTCAAAATTTATGACCATTGCACCACATAGCCTTGTGGTGTTTCACTTGCAATATGTCAAACATGTAAAAATTATTGTGTAACTAAGGATTTATTTTTGGGACTAGATTCATCAATCAAGCATATAAAATTCACCCAAAGCAATTACAAAACACAATGGAAGTTAAAACAAAGAACGAGTATACCTGATAATTGTTGAGTCTTCCATGATTCACTTTTGTAACACCTTCTAGCTTGTTGGTTGACATGTTGCCCTCAGATCGAACATGCGAGCAATCTGCAAATAAATGTCTAAGTCCTACACCAAGCTTTGAAAGATTTGATAAATGCCTAAATGCCTATGACTATGACAATACAATTGAAATGCCTATGTCTAAATATGCCAAGACTAAATGAAATAAGATGACAAATGCTGCAATGTTTGTAGAATCTATGTGCGTCTAATGTCTAAAATATTGCCTCATGCAAAAATGAGAGGAAAATGGCATTTTATAGAAAATGCCATTTTGAACGGACATATGAGATTGATCTTTGATAGAGACCTAAAATCAGAGGTCTAGATTAAATCTGATAATCCCTAATTAGGGTTAGGGCAAAATCCTTAAGTGAGCGGTCAAGATGCCATCTAAGAAGACCGAATCGACGGTGGAGAATAAATGAGATAAATTAATTAGAAAATAAAAAAATTTGAAAATCAAGAAGATAAAGACTGCTTGATTTGTGAGATTCAAAAAATCAAGAAGATAAGAGTCAAACTGAAGATCAAATTTGGAAAATCAGGAATCTGCTCAATTACTTGATTTTTGGAAGATTAGTTACCATTTTGAATTGAGTTAATTCAAATTATGGATTTTGTGAGATAATAAATAATTGATTTTCCAATTATTTACCAAAGTGGACTGACAGTTAAGATTGTGATGACATTTTAAATAATTTCATTTATTTAAAATGAGAGGAATATCAATTTTGACAATTAAATAATTAAAGGTAATTATTTAATTTAGTAGATAAGACTAATAATTAAATAAATTAATCAATTCATTTAATTATGACAATTAGTGACATATTAAATAAATAAATAAAATTTATTTATTAAATAATCAGGAAAAAATGTATGATGAAGGGTAATTAAATAAATTAAGAAATTTATTTAATTAAGGGAAAACTTAGACAATTAATGACGTATTTAATAAATAAATAAAATTTATTTATTTAATAATCATGAAGAATAAAAGAACATGAATTAATTAAATAATTATGAATTATTTAATCAATAGTCGAATGTGGACCAAGGACATAATTAAATGTCATAATTATGCTAGGACGAAAGTGGTAAAAATGAAGTTTGTAGGCCTAGGTCATTTTTCAGTGTCTACATATTGCAATATCGTCAGTTGATAAGCATATTTATTCTTGGCCAAATGTATGCAAAGAAAACAATCTCAAGATATATATACATCAATATACTTGAAAATAATTAAATAATATGGGTGATTAATATATTTATACGTACTTGTTTATCTCTTAAACCATATGCTAAATCAATTTCCCTTTGTGTAACATTGGAATCTCCATTACGATGAGCTTCTTTAACCAATGAAGCCACACCTTCTCATGTTAATGCGCGACTAGATTGTTGACATCATTCAATCCATATCGTCATCCAATCAAGATTGTTGGCGACGTACAAATGTAGTGCATCCCACTCTTAACTAACTGTACCAAAAAAATTAAAATTCACAAACGACGTATAATTAGTAAATACCACAATATACGACCTTAATTTATAATTGATGTATATTGAAGATTAAAAATTAAATAAGTACAATATACATAAAAACTATATGTAAAATGTATTCCAATTAATCTCCATGACCATCTTATAATTACCTCTCACTTTCCTCAATCTACCTTTCCCCAATAGGTACTCCCCTTTGAATTTGTTAATGGAGTTGGGATCCCAAATGCGATCTACATGGATCTTTGCTGCAAACTTACGAAGATATTCACTAATGTACACCATGGTCTGTATACCATATATCCCTCCACCATAGAACCCTCAAGATGTGCTCTTTGTATAACCAAAGCCAAAAATTTCAAGTGTCTCAACCATCCACATTGACCTTGTGTACAGGTCCACACAATTCAATCTCCTCAACTTGGTGTATGAGGTAGTGTTCTTGTGCATTGAAAAATGTTGAAGGTAGACACTTTTGCATTTCACACATTAGACGAGGAATTTTTCTCTTCCAATAATTTATATCTTCTTTATGGATTTCTTTAGATGATAGCCATCTACAAGTGATTCAAGGCGCAAATATATTAACGATATTTAACAAAAATATACAATATATTACATAACAAGTAAAACAAATGGCAATTATAAGATGTATACATGAATTGAACAAATCTCGCTACTTACCTCATGTATTTTCCAAGATCATATATAACTTGTTTGACATTGTTGTCAAAGTTGTCTGGGAGAGATAGAGGTAGAACGTACTGCAACAATTATAAAATGATCTTTTCATTATTTTTCTAAAAGTAGTAAACATAATACACTGAAAAGTACATGCATTATACAAGTGTATATAATATACCGAATAATTACCTTAATGAAGGTATGCCAATCATGTGTTTTCATCTTTGACCCAATTCACCTTTCTTTGTTATGATATTGTTTATGTTCGCAAAAAATCCTATGGGAAATCAATTTTTTTGTATGACTTCTTTATAGCATTGCTTTCCTGCTCCGTTAATAACCAAGGAAGGGCACTTATATTAATTTGGTCTACATCACTATTTAATTGAATGACATTTTTCATTGCATGATTGGCTTCCTGAATGTCACTACAAATTTTGACAATTTTTTCTTTGTTATGCCTTCCATCCAATATTTTCCATAACATTTCTGTTATATTCTTTCCGATATGCATTGTATCAAACAAATGCACAATTTGTAGCTGCTCATAGTAGGCAACCTACTAAATTGTCTGGGATAACTTTCAGTCCTTGTAGCCACCATTAATGCCTTGATGACCTTCATGAAGCATATATTAAACAAATTAACAATGACAATCATTGTCAATTACAACATGAGTAAACACAACAAAATATAAAAATATAAATTCAAAACATATCATATATGATAGATAAATAATTTTATTTGATGTAACCTTGACGATTAATTCTATTATATTCCAACTCTATAGGCGAGGTGACATTCTTCGTGGTTTTGATGTAGTCTCCTCTTCCCATTGAAAAGATGTTTTTCAGTAGTTTAATACTTATGATTTCTATGGAGGAAGTGCCTATACTCATCAAACACTTGCTTCCTAAACTTGTTGACAATGAGATTTCATCTTTAGACCACAAATTGGACATGCAAATTTTTCCCTTTGTTTGAAGACTGCAAGATGATATATAATTGGATTAAATATGTCAATTTTTTTAATTATATATAATGAATAGATTATTTTAAAAACATGCATGATATCTACTTCATCAAATTAAATATTGTTAAAGTGCAGTCGAACGTTATAACATACCACAAAAATGTGTTAGCCCTGGGGCATCATGAATTGTCCATACAAGCATTGCATGGAATTGAAATTGTCTTTGTCCTATTGGTCTAGAGACGTCATACATAGTGACGCCATTCCATAACTTTAGTAACTCGTCGATAAGAGGCTCGATATGTACATTCATATCTTTAACTTGGTACTTACCTGGAACAATCATTAACAACATTATGTGCTCCCTCTTTATTGACATCCATGGAGGAATGTTATTGTTGATAACAAAAATAGGCCACACTAAGTAAATAGATCTCAGCTCTCCAAATGGATTGACACCGTTCGCTCCCAATGAAATCCTGAGATTACAAGGTTCTTCTTTAAAGTGTGGCCATTTTTTCTCCATGTCCCTAAATGCATAACCATCTGCAGGAATTCAAAAAATGTCATCTCTATTTCTATTTTGTGCATGGTAATCCATAAATTTCGCTAATCTTTCGCACCTAAATAATTGTTGCATACGTGGAATAATGGGAATATAATGAAGAACCTTGCGAGGCACCTTTTTTGTTAGTTGATCTGTTTGATATCCTCTGATATGACATTCTGAGCATTCTGTTACAAATTCATGATGTTTATGATATATAATATGATCATTGGAACATGCATCTATTGTTTGATGCTCCATTCTGATATCTTTCATAATGGCACATAAATCTCGGTATGAGCGAGGTAAAATATTTGATGATGGTGACAAAAATTTACTAATCAATCTACAATAAAAAATAATTTGTTCATATAAAGAATATTAATGGTACATATTTCATCTTTTATTTACTAGTGATGAACTAACAACAATTAAAATAGATGAAAAAAGATGACATATATGACATACCTTAACATCCATGAGATTGCTATGTTTGATAAACCATTCATAACCTTCAAGTTCAACAAAACAATACAACAAAGAGAAGAGTTGTTTCTGAGCCTTCATAAAGGCTCGTGATGCCTTCTCAAGTATAGGTAAATCATGAACATCATCAAAGTCATCTTGATCATCATGATCAGCTCTACCACTAAATGTGTCATGGATCAATGTATTTGTACCATCATCTTCAACTGTGTTTTTTGGCGCATGATCATCTTCTTCCATAGGATCATTAACTCATCTTCGATATTCACAGCTCCATGTTGGTCCGCTTGCAAAACCACATTCTTCGAGCTATGATAATCCATATCATCTGCCCTAGGGTGCCCCACCTTTATAATAATGATAGACACAAATAAACCATGATCATGATCAAGTGATTATATATATATATAAAATGTTAAAACGATCTAAACATTTACAAATTCAATCAATATAAACACATATAATGAACAACTTACCAATGGACGATAATCATGCCCCCTTCAACTTGATCATGCCACCTACAATGTTTCTCAACTGTTGTGATTAAAAGTCATCTCGTCTTTAAGCCCTTGCAATTATTGCAAGGACAATAACATTTATGATCACCCTTTCTTTTTAATCTAGCCCACAATCTATCAAGTGTCTCTTCATTTTGTTCTAGACTAATATTATTTGACATGATTTTTCTTTACCAAGCTTGACTATTTAGATCTTCAAAAAATATCAAACTCACACTCTAATAATTTTTATTCATAGACAGTAAACATAATCTAATAATTCTAATATTTTACACTAAATTTTTTTTTGCATGCAACCAGCCCCAAAAAGAGAAGATAGTCTGAAGTTAATGACCCCAAAAAACACTTTAAAATGCTAATTCCAAAACTTATTAAATTCTGATTTTACTATGATTTCCAACCGTTAAGACTCCTAAAATCATAATATTGAACTTGATCACAAACTTCCTACAACAATAGAGGTAGCGAGCTAGTAAGAGCAAGTGACCCATTCCTAAGGAGCAACAAGTCAGAATCATCATTGCTAATGTCAATATGGATTTATCCTTTTAGTTAAAGATGCAATATGTCACTTCTTATGACGAGCTTATCTCTAAGGCCCTCAACATTGAGAGAGCCCTAATAAAAAACAACAAAATCATTGGTAAGAGCATGATTAGGGTACAAACCCTAGGCCTCCGTAGAAACATAAACAATAACTATAGCAGATTAGAGAGGTTGCAATACCAGAAAGATTGAGACATTATAAGTAATAACAAAATTTTGCAATCTAAAGATTGTAGCTAATAACAAGCACACTATGTAGCTAAGTGACATTTGTAAATGCAATCTACGGTAAGAAGAATGACATTCACTTGAGATGTGATAGTCAAAAAGAGGTTGAGCATTGACAAGATAATAAAGCTCAAACCTTGCATAGTAAAGTGGAGATTTTAACAGTGATTTTCCTTACCCCCTTGCTGACCTTAAGGTTTTTCAAATGCTTTTGGTAGTGTTAGACAAGGAAAATGCAATCAGGGAATGACTGTCCAAATGAAGTAATAGTGGTAATCATAGGTTCAATTTTTCTTCTTAGCCATTAAGGTATAATGGAGGTAGTGGATTGCATGTTTGAGTAGTGTTTTGAGACTCATCAAAGATGGGAGAATAGTGAATAATACCTTGTGGACTGTGAAGTAGTGTCAATAAGGTTGAAAGATCTTAAGAACTACAATACCATGAAATAATGAGTCCCTTGTAGTAAGTAGGCAGTCTATAGGGCATAGTTTGATTTTATAGAAGGATGCTCATGAAAGGAATCTTCAAGTGATAGTGAGTGAGTTGTTTGAGATTGCAGTGAGGGTGCAATACCCAGCCTTAAAGGAAGTTAGCAAAGGTAAATGTGCAAGAAAAATTGAATCGTACACAACAAACAATTCACAATGTTATCTTCCATAATGCCTTGAGTTTGAAGACAAAAATCTCATTGTATCTTCATGATGAAAGTGGTGACCTTAATGGTCAATCACTGGCAACCATGATTTTAAAACATGCTATTGTGCTTATGGAGGCAACATTTTAAGCAAGGCAGTGAGTGGTGGTTTGGAACAATGGCAGGTATGAAAGACTTGATTTATATGAGTACTATGCAGTCTAGCTTAAGACACGTTCTTAGAGAGATTGAAGGTGGATTATAGAACTCAAGGGTTACCATGAAAAGGATTAAATCAAAGACTGAGATCTATTTAAAAGCCACAGTCATGAAGATATTAAAGATGTCACATGCAAAACCCTAGTAGCTGGAGTAATGAATACAGTGCCAAAGAGGATAGTGTGTTGGGGCAGATTTAAGAGATCTACACATTATCTAATTATAGGGAAATACATCATTTTTTATTTTTTAATTAAAATAAATCATTCTAAACCCTATATAGGATACATTGATACTTCAAAAGCCTCTGAGGAATTTGAGATTATGCAAATATATGTCAAGTAACATTCATAAGGTTTAGAAAATATTGATCACTCTCTAGAATAGCCCATTAAACATGGGTTGTGCTTGAATGCACTACATAATTGATATAACACAACCACTCTGCATATCAACCAGAGTTATAGGCTCTTTATTGCAGCAAGAGGTAATCACTCTTCGATCATGCTATAATTACATCCTAATCTGTTAAACTTGAGACAACCTAAATGCACCCAATGATGATTGACACCTACATTATACAACCTGAATTAACTACATATATGAGTGCCCCCATTTCTATCACAACATAGCCACATTAAACTTGGGTCACACATGAATGCATCATGTATTTGTTATAGCACAACTGTGCCACATGACCAATAGAGTTATGGATCACATAATTACAGTCACAAGAATATGTTCCTTGGTTGTGATCTTATGGTGATTCCACAAAACAAAATCAGACATGAAATTCTCAAAACCCTTAACCTCTAAAAATGAAATCTGATGAGATGTTGCTTTAAAATATGATTTTCAAACTTGGAACTACAAATCTGACTTCACAACCTGAATTATGCAAAAAGACAATGACTACCCTCAACCTGGTGATATCTTCTTAATTTTTTCTGATTTTTCCCAAGAAAATCATCCTTAGTTCTCCACAAACTGTCTCAAGTAGAGCAAAACACTGTCGCAATAAATCAGCGTGAACTGACTTTTCTTTATGTCAGCCATAATTTAATTTTTTTTATTTTTCATGTTTGTCAAAAATTCGACGAAAATGATAGCTGACATTTCGACGAACCCTAGGTTCGTCAAAATTTCGATGAACATCGGGGATAAACTTTCAAAAAATTGGAAATTACACATCAAATTTTACAAGCACTCGATGAACATTGAATTTTACATATTTCGTCAGACAGTTTCGTCAAATTTTGTAGTCAAATGTATTAGTGGAAGTTCAAGAAGCAGTTGAATGATGTCTACAAATATGTCCAGTATCTAATGAAACCAATGCAAGTCTTAGGTAGTGAAAGTGTAATTCCCGAAGGATTGTTGCCCAAGGAGGTAGTTTCTGAAATTGAGAGGCTTAAGAGTTTTGTTCATCATACCCAGGAGTGGCTCCAGGACGTCAACAAGAGAGGGGATGGGGCAATTGAACAAATTCTCCAAGTTCATACAGATGCTTCTAATTTCCTCCTACATATTTCATAGTTTACTGCGGACTACAAGAAGTTTGATGATTCAATTGTGGATGAATTGAAGAAGGTTCTACAAATACCAAGGGATGAATTGGTGCAACTAGACGTCTCCCCTCGGGATGTGTTTGACAAAGTGAAGGGATGGCTAGAAACCTAGAATTATAGAAAGGAACTCCTATCAAAGGTCCTTAAGAAGATTGCTAAAATACAAGGAAAGATAAAAGAAATACATGATGGTTGCATTTCTTTCCTAGAGATAGTAACAGGAAGGAAGAAGTTTGGATAGAAAAATATGAATGTGACAACATTACAGGCATGGTGGCATGAGGTTTACACACCTTCTAATAGTGTTCCAGTTGTGAAAGAACATCTAGAAGATGCTGCAATATATATATATATATCCAAGTTAGATAAGTACCATGAGTTGAAAATAGAGTGGAATAGGGTAATTCCACAGTACTTGGATGAATTTAAAGGATATAAGGCCAGAGTCAGATTCATTCTAGTTCTAGACATAGGACAAGCAGAAAAGATTCTAGAAATAGTTAAAGATTTGATTAAAAAGTTGGATGCTGACAAGGCGGAGGGAGTTGGACAAGTTACTACCACGTAGGATTCACGTCAATCAGGTTGGAAGTGGTATTTTTCAGTTACAATCCCAAAATAGAGCATGTTCAAGGGTTTTAAGGTGTCTGTGGGCTCCACTAGCAGGTTCTGGCGGCCTTTTTTTTCCTTTTCTGGATTTGTACTCAATCAACTTGCATGGCCGACCTTGACCTGCCAAATTCGAATGCATGGCTGCCTCATTATTGTGAGCCCTATTCTGGGACACCCAAGGGGATTCTTGCCTATAAATTGAAGCTTTTGCTTCATTCTAGAGGGTTAGACATTGTTAGAAAAGTTGAGCATCATTGTAATAGTAGTAGTTGAGCTAGAAGTTATAATTTCTTTGAGAGCAACTGTTGAAACATTGTGAATACTGAATTGTTGCAAATCTGGGTAATGCAATATAAGTAAATACATTGTCTTTTGGTGATCTTTCTTGTGTTTTCTAATTTTGCATGGTTTTGGTTATTCCATATCTTTCAAATTGCTATAGAGTTATCATTTGCATGTTAGATTTTAGAGTTAAAATTGGATGCAATAGTGTTTTGGGTTTAATATTTGAAGTGTTTGAGCGATCTATGGGTCCATACTTTTAGCAGCTTGTTGATTGCAAGTTGTTGTGCAAAGTTAGTCTGGGCCTTTATTTTATGTTTTAAGTTCGGTTGTGGGTGTTTTCTCATTTCAATCATTTGATAAGGTTGATTTGTATGAATGCTTATGATTTGAAAATCCTTTCATTCCTTAGAAGATTGCACTACTTATGTGATACTGCAGGTTTAAGCTAGGTTCAGTAGAATTTAGTTTTAAAAGATTGGTCCACTTTAAGTATTGAGTCATCTACATTATTAATCTTAGGATTAGTTTACTTTCTAGCAAATCTCTTCGAACCCTTTTACCTTTTTCCATTTCTTTCAAAATCTGGGTTAGTTTTAGGATTAAAGGCATCAAAATATTACAAAATATAATGAGTTTGAAACTTCCAGTCGTTGCTACGTAAGTCCCCTTGTGATTACCAGCATTTTCATATATTATCTAAGTTTTTTCTGCATCATCAAGACCTGACATTAGAGACCTTGGGGTTATCTCTTGAGGCTTACTGATAGAGGTTTACCTTTCAAGAGAGATAGGATATCATATTATGTCTGAGTTATTTCCGTGTAGAAAACACCATCAACAATACTTAGTCAATTTTTCCTCCAAGATGAAATTTTGGATTGAGGTTGACTTTCCAAGAGCTAGAATGCTATCATGATGTTGCAAAAAGACACCTTAAGTGTAAATAAGACTTTGAATTCCTGGGTGAAACAAAATCAAGACTGAGGGACCTATCCCTTAAGGGGAAAAGTTCAGAACCCTAGAGAAAACACAAAAACAAAACCAACCAAAAGAGGGTCCCTGCTATTAGTGGGGCGTGTGTGCAAAAATTGCACAACAATAATGATATAGCATTGCAAATTCAAAACCTTAGTCAAAGGATATCATATATACAACTTGGGAAGCCCAAGAAGATCTATTCATTACAAGAAATGTGTCCCTATCCATTTGATCACAACATACCAATTGTCCCCTTTCTGAAAGACTTTGAAACCCTAAAATTTGACAAATACAAAGAGGGGACCCAATTGAACACATGCCAGAATTTTTCGTAGCTTGAGTGGATATTGCTAACAATGAATCTTATCTAATGATACTTTTCCTAATGAGTCTTGGAGGTGCATCTATCAAATGGTTTTCCCGTCTACCTCCAGTAATTAAAACTTTTAATGAACTATCTAAAAAATTCATCAATTGTTTCTCATATAACATCAAACAAGACATCAGGTTTCCTGATTTATATAAGATAAAACAAAACCAAGGTGAGTCATTTTTTTCTTACTTACAATGATGGATGCATAAATAAATTAAGTGCAAATGGCCCATTCCTAAGAAACAACTTGTTGAAATCTTCATCTCAAATCTGTAAACTGACATGAGCTTCCAATTGACTATTATATGCCCTAACACCTTTGAGGATATTATTGAAAAGGGTTTAACCATCAAAAGAGCTCTCATTGTGAAAGGTGTCATCAAACTATACAATACAAATACCAAGCATCAAATTCAAATAATAAACCTCGTATATGGGAAAAGAAAAAAAATGTCACTAATGATGGAGTGGTTGATGCTAAATTTGTCTGAAACATACAACCACCCCCTAATAATCCTCAAAAAAATTTCCAAAATAATCAAATGAACTATCCTCAGAATAATCAACAAACAAATCAAACCCAAAACCCTCAAAGAGGACCACCAAGACAAAAAAATCAAACAAAATGAAAGTACACTCCATTGGGAGAACCTATTGAGGTATTTTTACGCAAATTACTTCAAACAAATCCCATCAATCTTCCTGAACAAAATAATTACATAGAGCCACAATTTAAACCCTCATGACACAATGAAAATGATTAATGTGAGTTTCACTGAACAAAGGGTCATAAGACTAACAACTACATGAGACTAAAGAGCATTATCCAAGACTTAATTGATTAGGAAAGGTTGATATCGACCATTGTCTTGGAACCTCTAGAAATAATGATGGGTATTTATAAGGATCCAATCCTTGACCCTACAAAGGGGAATGACAAAGGTAAATCATGGGGTTACAGTAAATCAGCCTACAACTATGATAATGTAGTGGGAAACATCCATGAAGCCAATAACCATATCTATGTCATGAGAATAGTTGGTAAGAATCTTGAGTGTGACGTTACTACATGACTAGGGAAGATACCATCCAAGGAGCCCCATCTCAGTCCAAATATTTCACCAAACCTTCAAACAACTATAACCTTGTTGACCAACTAAAGAAAACCCCATCCCAAATCTCTATTCTTGAATTCCTTAATATATCTCTCACACACAATGATATTTTGGAAAAATATCTCCTCGAATCCTCTGTACCTAATGATATAAACAATGAACAATTTCAATCCATGGTTGGGCACATTTCCTCTACACACCACCTTGTATTTTCTGAAAGAGACCTTCCCATACATTCATTGCATAACCAAGCTTTGTACCTTGAAGTTTGTATCCACAAACATAAAAACATGAGTTTTGATAGATGATTGTATTGGCTTAAACATTTGTACCTTAAAATTGTTAAAACGGCTTGGATATTTTGATGATATCATTGAGAAACACAAAAGTATCACTATAAGAGCTTATGATGACAATGAAATAAATTCAAAAGGTACCATTAGACTTCCTATTTAGGTGGGACCGACTATAGCAGAAACAACTTGTCAAGTACTGGATCTTGAACTACCCTACAACCTTCTTTTGGGATGCCCTTGGATTCATGCAATGTAAGCTATCTTGTCTACATACCATTAGTGCCTAATTTTTCCTTATAATGACAAGGAAGTTACAATATTATATGTTGATCTAGAACCATTCCATTACTGTAAGAACCTGGAATAAAAATATAAGAACACCTTTCAAATTTCCAGTAACGATATCTCTTTCCACTCATTCTCATACATTGATCCATCATCCCTCACATCATCTTTAGCCCCATACTCATCATCCAATCCACCTTAACCCAAACTTAAGATTCAACAGCTTGACAATGAATATGGAGACCATCACTTCAATCAATCTTTCTACATTGGGAAGCTACCTTCCTCACCAAGAACTTATGAAAAACCAAAAGAAATCAAGGAGTTCACGCTGCCATTATTGAATTCAAACCTATAGTATTTAAACTAAATGGGGAGACATGAAATACGATGCTCAAGTGCAAGAACTACCTTAGTTGTTAAGCTTCTCAAGGAACTTGGCTCTAATACCATTTGTTGAACACAATGTTGTGCTAAGAGGGGTGGTGACTTAGCATAAATTAAAACTTAGCTATTTCCATTTGCATATTAACAACACATCACATAAACTAAAAATAGCATAAGAGAACACATGCACCACACAAAGACACCAATAATTTTACGTGGAAAACCCAATTAGGGAAAAATCACGGTGAGGATTAACTCACAATATATGTAGCTCACTGCTAACAAGAATTATAATGTTGTTTAAGGAACACTGCTTATGGACTTGTAGACTAAGGTGTAAAACCTTAGGAAAAGATACAAAGGACCTTATGAGACTCACTGTCTCATATTAGGATACATGAATTATGATGAGAAATATGAATATGAACTGCTATGAAGAAGCATCCACCATGTGTTGATGTTGCAATTCCTTTTTCATACAATTAACCCTTCACATTGACTTTGCACACTTCATCTTTAACATTTTGCTCAATCATGATTCTTTGACATTCAATACTTTCACAAATGAGTTTGATCTTCTATATATATCCTCCACAACAACTCAAATCCTCAATTAGGTCACCTTGAAGATAACCTTTTAGAAGAAATGTATGATATCATATTGGTCGGCTCCAAACATATATAATATTGCAAGAAAAAAAAATTGCAAATTAACACACGGTATTACAAGATCCAAATACATCATAACACATCCTCAAAACAAAATTAATTAATCAGGATCAACTGTTGATGAAGGAAATAATTTTATTGGCCCAAATAATGATAACACCATCAAAACTGCCATCTATTCAACTTTACACCACCTAGAAGAAATCAAAACCATCACGTAGATCAAGATGCAAGAATTTTAGTCCATGCTCAATATCTCTTCAGCCATTTCATGAAGTTTCTAATCATCATATGTTAGCGCAATTGAAGAAACCCACTAGATACACATGAACAGAGCATTTCAGACAAACTGTAGCAAACTGTTATCTGAAAATTTATCTTGTGAACCACCCAAAATACTTGAAGCTCTACAAAGTATTATGTATTAGACATCACTAATTATGTCTATAGAAGATGGAAAAAAATTCACTTCTAGAGGAATGCAAAGCATTCCAACAAGCCTTCATCATTATATTGCACAAACCATAATACTAACAACTATAACTCTTACTATGGAAGATGTGAAGACTTGAACTCTTGGAAATAGAAATTTCACAACTCATCCATCTTATCTCTTGAATCGCAATACAAAAACTTATTTTGTGGAAGAATGCGGATAAAAAAGCTATGACTTTGTCATAGTGAATACCATAGCAAAGCTTTTGCAACTTATCACTATGTGTGGTACACCAAACAAGGATGATATCAATGTAAATTTGGTAAACATATTAGAACATATGTTCCAACCTTTGCATCACACTTAGGTCACCATTTTCCTTATACAGCATTGCAGACTAGCACCAAAACATATCAACTATACAACAACTATCTCTAAAGTGTATGCACACTTCAGCATACACATTTGACATCAATGAAAACTCATATTGAGTTGGCATCAATGAACAACACCTATTGCCAACAAAAGGAGCAAAATTAATCCTAGGTTTAGATATTAAACTTAGGGTTCCCTTTTTCTTTGTTACACATGCATTATTTCCTAATTTTTGGCCTAGTTGTTGTTTTATCAAGATTCAAATGCATAGTTTTTTAGGTTTACTTGGCCCATTATATTTGTTTTATTAGGATTACTTGGCTCATTCTAAACCATCCCAACTATTAATGAGGTTTTCAAGGATGTGTCTACCCTTTACAAAACCAATTTGGGACCTTATGACACTTTGGGGAGCATTTTCCTCAATTTGACATTCAAGATTTTGCCAATAATTTAATATGAAACACTTAATAATGTTATTAGTCTGTAATTTTTTATTAATAATTTATCTCTATCTTTAAGTAATAGTTAAATTATTCTTTTATTAATTTTCTCATTTGGGTGTTGCCACAATAGTGTGCCCCACTTTTGGGACATCCCGATTTTTTCTTGAAATCACTTATTTTTAGAAAAAACTAATGATTTAAGCCTTGAGAGGTTCCATCTAAAAGGTTTTAATTGAAGAGGGTTAGATAAGACCCCCTTAGATCAAACTTCCTTGGATAGAACCACTCTAGTATTAAATCATACCCACAATGGAGTCTCCTTTGCACCTATCAAAATGTTGGCAAAATAACACTTTTTCTTTACTTTTTGAGGGATTAAATAAGGTCACTTAGAAATTATATTTTGCAACATTGTAGCCCTCAAAACGATCTTTCCAACAAGTATAGTTTTGATACATTTTCATTTTATTGTGTATTTAATTTTTAATTTTTATTGAACATAGGTTTTTCATTGAACATCAAGTTCTTCATTCTACAGAGGTGAAAAAATAGTAAACCATTGTAAAAAAAAAACAAAAATACCTTTGCCCTAGGTATTGATGTCCTTGTTTCACCAAAAAAAAAAAGTATTTCAATATATACACAACAATTTATGTTTGACAACATACACCTATGTCCAAATTATAGTTACAGTGACTTCAAAAATTAATTAAAAAATATATATAACAAAAAATTATGAAAAATTATCCTTGCCCTAGATATTGATGTTAAGAATCTATATTTTAAAAATTAGAATTTTATCCTTTCTAGAAAAAAAAATTATTGAAGGCATAAACTTTACTTTCTAAAAATGTTGTTTCCTATTTAAAACTAATTATTAAAGGAGATGTTGAAAGATTCATGATTTATTTCAAAAAAAATTAAAAATATATATATTTAGAATCTACACACAAACTGCCACAAATTCTTAATGGTTTAGCTGCTATAGGTCTCAAAAGGTGAAGATTTAGTTAAAAATGTTGATATAAATGTCTATCTTGACCAAAAAGTGGGACACAGTATTGTGATTTCACCCACCCAAGATGTGATTATTAAATGTATTGTTATATGCATTCAATAGATCCTTAACAATCCATTCAAAGTTATTTTTGTGAAAATCAATAAAAAGACCATCATTACTTAATATTTGCCATTTTTAAGAGCTCTAATAACCTGCTTAATCTCCTCTATATCAATTTCCTTGTCAAGATCATCTACATGGTCAAAGCTAATTTTTTTGAATAATTTTCTTGCAAAGATTCTTAACATCTTCAATTTTATTAACCCCATTAAATGAAAATGGATTTTGATAAAAAGAGTGAAATCCCCATTGTTTATCATTCTCATTAATTAAAACACCCTCAAACCCAACATCTCATTGTTAAACTTGGCTCTAAGTAAATTTTTAAAAAATAAGTTATTTTTCTTATCCCCACTATTTATCCAATTTGATTTACCCTTTATTTTAATTCCCTTGAAAACATAGTTTTGATAATATCTCCATTTATGTTTGTCTTTACTAGGGTTCTCTTGCAATTTCTTCTAAAAAAATTACTAGATTCTCATCAAACTTCCTACCTCAATTTTCTTATTTAACCCAACTAAATGTAAATGGATTTTGATAAAATATTGAAACTCTCCATTAATTCAATTATTATTATTAATCAAAACCCTCATTGGACCCAATGTCTCCTTGTTAAACTTGACTCTAAGAAAATTGAAAAAATATTTAGTTTCCTTATCCCCACAATTTATCCAGTTTTCTTTAGCCTTTATTTTAAGTCCCTTAGACATAGTTTTGATAATATCTCTATTTACGTTTATCCACCTACTCTTGAAGAGGAACATTACTAGGATTCTCTTGTAAGTTCTCCTCAAACATGATTAGATTATCTTGAAAGTTCCTAGAATTTTTCTTTCCTAATGGATCTAAACAACTTCTACCAAACATTAGCACACATGCCCCACTTGGAAGAAGAATATGTAGCATTATATTCTTGATCTCATATCACATCCCTTAAATATTGGCAGCATTTACACAATATTTATCCTTTAACAAGGATAATTAAGCTTGAAAGGACCCCCCCTCTTCTTTGGCAATGTTCACTTTTCTATCCTTGAAAATGAATCTCAATTAAACTAGATGGTGTTTGATAAAGTATAAATTCTAACTCTAAAAACACTTTTATTATCAAAGATAATATAGTTTTTAAACAATCTCGTTCAGATAGAATCTATCAAGCTTAGAATATATCAAGCCAAGGTTCAAAGGCATTCCATTAAAAGAAACTCCGAATTGAAAGAACTCTTAATCAAATATAAGAACTCTGAACAATATACGGCATCAAAATCCAGTTGAAGGCAGACATGGGATTGAGAAACCACATGATCTTTGTGGTCGTGATGCTCCTGTCGATCGCATTCCAACGACTGCATTATGCCAAAAACGCCATTAAAAAAGACTCTGATTTGGACGAGATCAACGAGTTAGGGTTTTTGGAAGATGTAGAAAAAAAAATTCCAAGCAAAATCCCTAACAAGCACAAAGAAAAACTCAAAGAAGAGTTTGAAAATTGTAACAGCGAAGATG
Source organism: Sequoia sempervirens (assembly GCA_007258455.2). Classification (NCBI taxonomy): domain Eukaryota; kingdom Viridiplantae; phylum Streptophyta; class Pinopsida; order Cupressales; family Cupressaceae; genus Sequoia; species Sequoia sempervirens. The sequence continues at coordinate 506 of VDFB02261010.1, read as the reverse complement.
TGAGTAGTTATGCAATGCTGGCCGTGGACTTAAAGGATGCGATTGTGTTAAAGGAGGGGAATTTCACCGATTTTGTCTCTAAAAATCATTTTGTTATGGTTGAATTTTCTGCATCTTAGGGCTGTCATTGCCAGGCTTTGGCTCCCAAGTATATGTGGCTATGGCGGATTTGAAAGGAGAAGTTGTGGTAAAACTTGAAATGATCTTGTGGAGAAATTTAGTGTGCAGGGGTTTTCGACAATATATTTATTTGTCAATGGAGTTCATAAATCGTATCCTGGTTAAAGAACAAAAGAAGGGATTGTTAACTGGATCAAGCGCTAAATTAGACCAGGTATCTTCAATCTCACCTCAGCTCAAGATCCAAATGCTCTAGTTAAGTAATTTAGTTTAGTTTTTGTGAACATGGAAGATTAATATGATCAAATGAAATGGAAATTAATTAAGAAAGCAAGCAAATGATCACATTAAATCATATTCCAATGAGATTTTTGCAATTACCTGAT
>VDFB02261009.1:0-30359 GCA_007258455.2 Sequoia sempervirens | reverse complement strand
TGTTGAAAAACACCTTTGAGAACCTTGCTAAGCAAGGGTCATGTTCTCCTCAATGGAATCCCTAGGAAATTCAATTCAATAGCTTGTGAACAACAATTGAAGACACACCAATCATGCAATATGTCATCATGTATTACTATAAACGTTTGATGATAAGTGTTGATATAACGCTTTTTGAACGAGCTATCTTTAATGCATGTGAAATCATAGATGACCAATATGAATTAGGTTTTATGATTTTATATAACACTATAGAATACAATTTAAAATATTCCACATTCAAGTCAATGGGTAACAACAAATTAGAATGGGACAACACATACCCACGTTAACATTTTTATTTTAAAAGTATAGTGGTTGATTTCACACTATATAATCAAACCAACTACCAAGGTAGGGAATAGGTAATTTGTACATTAAATCTGAATTCTTGGGCTACGGGAAATTAGGATAGTGAAGTCTTAGAGAATTTTCCTACTTTTACACAAAATATGTCACTTATAAGCTAGTTATTGCATAACAAACAAACCAAACCAAAGTGAACTCAAAACAAATAGGAAAAATTAGGATATACAATTTTCACCATTACAATTGTCTATAAAATTTTAGAAAAGTACAAGATTAATATTATTAATAATAGTTTATATAATAATTGCAATATTTAAATATACATATAACATATTTGAATATATAAAAATTAATCTTTTTATATTATGTTGTGTAAAATTAAAAAATAGAGCCACTACACAATGGCTACAATTGTGCAATGGTATGGGTTGTGGAAGAATGCAATATCCTTTAATAGTGTAGTATATACAACTTGGGGAAAATGATTGGCTATTTAAAATTCAAGGTTGCCATACAAGAGTTGTAAGGAAATGATGTGATTGTACTTGGGGTTGTCAATCATTATGCCTTCAAATGAGGGTGCTTAGAACTAGCACATCTAAACTATTTGCTAGTGTCACTTGTAGTTCAAGTCTCTCAAAATGGGTGGAAGGCCTTTGATTTTCTTTCTAATAAGCCACTTCATAATGGTCACAATTGTACAAAGGTATGGGTCATGGAAGAATGTGATGCCCTTTAATAATGTAGAGTAACATCTTGGAGAGTATGGTTGCCTAATTAAAATTTGAGGTTGTCATACAAGAGTTGTTGGAAGGAGATGATATGATTCTAACCGCTATGGCCTTAAAATGAGGTTGCTTATAACCAACACTTCTAAACTATTTGTTGGTGTCACTTGTAGTCTAAGTCTCTCATAATGGGTGAGAGGCCTTTGATTCTCTTTCTAGTAAGCCGCTATACAATAGTTGTGATTGTACAATGGTATGGGCAATGGAAAAATGTAATGTCCTTTATTAGTGTAGTGTATATATATTTCAAATTTGAAGATGTCATATAAGAGTTGTTGGAAATAAATGATGTCATTCTTTCTACTTGGAATTGTTAATCAATATGCCCTTAAAGTGAGGGTGCTTGGAACTGACACATCTAAATTGTCTCTTGATGTCACTTGTAATTGAGATCTCCCGCTTGTAATTGAGGGCTCCCAATTGAGATCTCCCAAAATGGGTGGGAGGCCTTTGGTTCTCTTTAAATTCAAGGTTGTCATGAAAGATTGTTGGAGGGAGGGAGATGATGTTATTCTACTCGGGGTTAACGATTGTCATGCCCTCAAGGTGTGTGCTTACAACCAACTCATCTAAATTGTCTATCGGTGTTCCTTGTCGTCCAGGCCTCTCAAAATGGTGAGAAGCCTTTGATTCTCTTTCTAATAAACTTTCTCAATGAATGATTGAGAAATGATTTGTCGGAGTCCTCATTTCATGTGGCTACATGTGCATAGCAAGATGGCGACTTGATTTTAACTTTTATAATGTATAGATTGTGTTTCAGCGTAGTGGATCTGCATGTGCCAATTGACATGATGGCTTGATGTTTTAACTCTTTTTTTGTTTTATAGATTGTTCAATGGACCGTACATACCAAATAGTTGTCTTTTAGTGTAAACCTTATATTTATTTTACTTCCAAATTTCATATTTAATATATATTAATCCGAAAAGTATTTCAACCCCTCCGAGTGCTGGTTTTCTGCTTGATTGTGTTTTAAACTTGTGTAAGACTGGTTGACGTGACTTTCATTTGAGGAGCCACTTGAAACTTAATCTTCTAAATAAGTTCATTATATTTTACGCCAAGATTTCATTCTACCCATTATTTTTTTAAGCTTATTTATACATTTTAAAGTATATATATCTATATATAATTCATCCCAAAAGGACCAATCATAAATTATATATTCTTAATTTGTTTCTAAATGACTACCATTGTTAGTCCCTATCAATTTCTTTTCCATTTAAGGTACCTTCATAAACACTATGGAAAAGTCGGAAAAACTAGCAGAAAGTACAAAAGTCATTCATTCATTCAATGATATTTCCAAGGATGACACTTCACAAACGGGCGTTGAAAAGTTAAAAGAACAAATGGAACCCAAGGAATGGCAATGACAACTTCAATGATAGACAATAACAACAAAAATAGTAAACATTTAATCAAATTTGAACGATAGTGGCAGGTCCAATAGACCAAGTTGGTCTCTAAGTACATTAAAAGTCGTTGAAATGAGCACACGAGCTAGCATGGACAGCTACATAACCTAGTTTGGTTACTTGTGATCAAAATAAACGAATTAAAAAAGAAATGAAATCATTTTCTTTTAAAAGGAGAAAATATCAGGTTTGAACCCCAATATTAATCACAAACAATAACGCCTGCAATAACATCTAACATAGATATAAAAGGTGTATATCTCATTTCTATTTCACTCCTACGCTCATAAATGACTACTAACTTATTTCACTCTCTTTTTACAAGGTCGGAACAAGAAGAAAGAAGTGAATTTCATAATGAACGACAATTTCCAGGAGGACATTTTACAGACTCGACTCAAGGAAGAGTCAGAAGAACATGAAGAAAGAAGAGGATTTCATAATGAATGACAATTTCCAGCATGACATTTTACAAACAGAAACTACAGAAGGAAGAGTTAGAAGAACCAGAAGAAAGAAGGGGATTTCATAATGAAGGACAATTTCCAGCATGACATTTTACAAACAGCCACTACTGAAGGAAGAGTTAGAAGAACAAGAAGAAAGAAGAGGATTTCATAATGAATGACAATTTCCAGCATGACATTTTACAAACTGAAACTACTGAAAGGTTAAAGGGACATATAGGAGGCAAGGATGGCAATAACAGCACCACTTACCATCTTCAATGATATCTGAATGACACATTGGCAGGTCGCACAACCCAAATTGATTTGAAGGACATTAAAAGTGGTCATCGTACTAAGTTCCCAAAACCATTTGTTCTATCCATGGCAAATCTATAACATATTCAATTAATAAAATAAATCAAAATAGATATCATACTATAGACTCTGGTTTCAAAGAATAGTTCTAACCATGATTTGAGCTTAAGTAAAAGTTTGTTAAATACACAAAAACATCATTTCATCCTGTGGCCTACCAAGAATAAGAAGCTTGGTACTTGGAAGACAGCAAAACACACAAATGTAGGACAGGAGAATCTTAAGGTTATAAGTTGATGTAAACTTTGGGTCAGCTTTTCAAGGAAGTTGCAAAATTGAGAAATCAATAGGAGACAGAAAAAACTCATAGAAACGTATAAAACTCTTTGTTAAGACATGTCAGAGGTACCATGTTAAGACAATCATTTTGAAAACTACCAGAAAAGAAAATGGGAGCCTGGAAACCGGTTTCCTTCTCTGAAATTTTCCATGTACACCTTCTTCCTTTGGAATAAGCTATCTATTCATTATTTACGCTAAAAAAAATTAGCAGCAGGTACCATATGACTGGACTGAAAGGAGCTCTGGAGAATTAGTGACTTGGGGACATGCCGATCCTGAAGCTTGCAGGAGTGAAAGAGTATCCTTTTGTTTTAAAACATGCCATATATAACTTAAAAGTGCTTTGCTCTTATATGAGCTTGCTTTTAATGTGCATGTTTAATGGTGTTAACATTTTCTATGGTGATCCTCTGCAAAGCATGTGCTTAAGTGATGGGCAAGTTCCAATATACCAATCTTCCTATATGTCTAAAAATTTTGTCTTACTCGAATCAAAAGCATAAATGCCAATCTCCAATATAATCTCAAATATTGCTTTCAGTCATACCAGTGAATTACATGGATACACAGTTCTCTTAATATACAATATTAAAATATTTCTCCAACTCAGACCTGGCACCCTGCCTCAAATGACAGTACATCTAGTATAATAGTGTAACTTACAATACCCACTCAAAATAACGCTGATATAGTAGAACTTTCCACTTGTTGCTATCAAAAGGTACCGTACTCCATCTACTTTTATGCTTATGATAACAATGACAAAGGAGTTGTGGTTCACTCTTGTGAACATTCAGTCCTAATCATATATTTAGGCCGAACATTCTTTATTAGTGGATTGCTTCTAAAGAATGTATACAGATGAAAATCCATAATACCCACAAAGAAAAAGGAGCAACGGCATTATTAAAATTTAAATACACCGGTCCTGCGATGCATCTCCGAATTTCAGTTTTTTTGCATGGGCTTTCCTATAAAGCTACACTGCTGTTTTGCATGTTTAATGTTTAAAATGACTTATATTCATATGAACTCAATTTCCTGAAACATCAGATTGTACACCCTGTTCCTCCAGCTTTGCTGTGAGAGAACCTATAAATTCTTTTGTACAGTGTGCATTGCATTAATTTCTTGAGAGATTAAAATCCAAGTTAAACAATATTCCTTGAGTATAAACAGTGACCTTGCTTACAAATCTAAGGTGTTGGCTGCCTTAAGAGTATTCTTCATTTTTATTCAGTCACAAATTCAAGACAGAAAATAACAGAATACAGGTCAATTGTTATTAGTTATTACAACCTATTTATACATAGATTATATCATTAATAATCATACCCTCGTAAATGCATAAACTCCTGCCTCTGAAGGTGCAATAGGACTTCCCCGTCTAATAAATTTGCCTTCCTTGACAATGTAAAGCATGGGGATTCCAGTCGATAGTTCAAGGCTTATAACCTGTGTAAAAGCAATACTACAGATCAATTCCAACAGCCAAAACAAAACAAAGTAAAAAAATAATTTTTTAAGGAATTTGCTGCCTCAAAGCTGCAGTGCACAGGCATGTTAAACCATCAATTTACCTCCTGGGATGTCAGCTTGTCCAGATACATTATTATAGACCGCAGAGAATTTCCATGAGCTGCAATTAACACATTTTTCCCACCCCGAAGTTGAGGTTCAATCTGTCAAGCATGTGTGTAAAAGTTAAAATTCCTATTACCTATGAACATCCTGATTAAAATGTATGTATTACCTATTGTATCCAGACAAAAAAGAAATTGAATACAAACAACATAAAAATTTGAATTTCATAGGCGAAAGTTACCATTAACTAAGTTTTTCCATTCAATCTGTTATTTGTGGTATGACATGGAAGCATGGCCCAATAGAGACAAATTGCCTATAACAAAAAAATTTCTAGTATCTACAGCCCACATCAACTTGGAATTCAGGTGGGGGCAGGTTGATAGACAAATGCGACAGGAGCATGACAAATAATATCTGTATAAAATACTATAAATATGTAACTGCTAATAGTAATAATAAATAAATAATAAATATAAAACTAAAATAACACATGCAGCTGGCATATAAATCAAAATATTCCCAAGAAAGTAGCACAGTGAAAAGTATATGAAAAGTTTGCTGTATAACATCAGCTACATGTGTGTATCATAACAGTTTTTATTATTCATTACACTAAATGTAAACTAGCACAAGATCATTGTTTATATGGATTCGATATCTCTAGGAACATATCAGATCCATATAAGATGGATCTGTGCTTGTTACTTGTTTAGTGACTAGCAATGATACAGAATGTGAAAGTCTACCAAACAATCTTATCATGACATATCTACCCACTGCTACAGTCAATGCAAAGCACATTTGTAACAAAATAAAAGCAGCATATATGATTTTTAAAAATTTACCACACCTCTTCCTTAAAATAGGCAATAGCACGCTCTGCACACATTTCAAGGCTTTCACCATTTGGGGGAGGAATATCGTAACTGCGACGCCATTCATGGACTTTTTCCTTCCCATATCTATCAGCTGTTTCTTGTTTATTGAGCCCTTGCAATTCTCCATACCTACATTGCAGTAAAGGTTTATGGCAATAGCATAAGTAATGGTTAGATAGAAGACACCATTAGAAACTATAATTAAGACCCAAGAATCATAAGCATGTAAGATGCGATAGTTTTTTACATGCGCTCATTAAGTTGCCAAGCTGTTATGACTGGAATAGAGTGTTTTTGAGTATCTTCACTGAATATTCTGCTCCATGCCTTGGCCTGCTCACTCTCATTATGTATTATTATTGGTACCTGAATTGCATGGAATTCATCTTCAAGCTTTAGTCCTGTTTAAAAATGTCATGATATAGGTTTTGACATCCAAACCTAATCATCGATATTATAGATGCACTATGGATACCACATGAATAAATTTGAATTTAAAAACTGGAACACCATCCTAAATTCCTCAGCCTTCCAAGTACAGTCATTCACAACCGACTCCAAAGACATGAATCTAGTATTATATTGTCCCTTTCATTAGAGGACCCTTTAAATTAATACCACTCATATTAATAATTAATCACCATTTCTAAAACAATAAACACGCAGCTTTGAGATGATATTCAAGTTAGAATCTATCATGACAACTAAGATGGCCAAAGATTTAAGAGTGAAGGTTCTCACATTTAATCATTCTATAAAACCCTGAACTTGCCTTCCAGAACAATAAAAAAGAACTACCATATTTGAAGAAATCTTAACATTAAAAGTTATGGCAGCCTTTTCATTAAAATACTGAGTCCTGACAATAATATTAACTCTTATGTATAAACTTATAAGCAGAGAGTGGCAAGGTAGAATTTACCTCCACATATAATAAAGAGTGGAACAAGGGACAGTGCAATGTATAAATTACAAAGTGAAAGCTTAATCATATATTTAGATGCCAAAAATATAAAAACTGTAATAACAATAGTAACAAGCTGGAAAGAGACTTCATTTTCTGGAGAAATAAGTTATAACTATTCCAAGTTTTCAATACCAGAAGGCAAATATGAAAACTGCCAGCTCTAATCACATTTTTCTTTTCTAAATAAAAGGTGAAACTCTTGACATTATTCTAGAAATTTTAAGATGCACGTATGGCACCAAACCAGGTGGCAGGTCAATCTTTTGTAAGCACATAATTTGCTAACTTTATATTAAAATCAGAGATTTGATACCAGCCTCTATAGCTCTAAAAGATTCAAAATGCTACTCAAATGTCAGAAACTCAGAAGTCAACTACTGAGCAGCGACTTAGAAAATTGTTAGACAGAAACAGCCGCAATAGCCTTTGAGTATTTAAAAGGCCCCAGGAAAAAGGAGAACTTGAAATTTGGAAGGCTACTAGTAAATGCACTTTGTCTAATAAAATCTCCCACATTTTGCTTAAATTGATAAAAACTCCTATCTATGCATTTGTTAACTCTTGCTGGAAATAGAATTTAAATTTTCTGAGAACTGGTATTGAACTCGATTATAACCATTTAAACACCTGCCCTTGCATATAAAGAGAAGCCACAAAGAAATTAAAGATGCCATAAACTTAAAAGATTTGACTTAAAAACCTTTTTCCTGCGGTGCTGAGTCATTGCAAGCATAGCAGTCATCTGAGCCCGAACTAAAGCAGAAGTAAATATCAGATCAACTGGAATGTTGCTAATCCTTTTTCCAGCATCAACAGCCTCTTCTACTCCTTTTTGTGTTAGGGGTACATCCACACACCCAGTAAATAAATTTTTCTCATTCCACAATGACTCCCCATGACGGATCAAAATCAAGGCTGCTTCAGCTGCAACATAAAAGAGCACAAAAAATTGCATTATAAATAAAAATGTGTTTGCCTTATAGGTCAATCCCTAATGCTAAACCTTTGTAAATTATCATGCATTCACCTTATAGGTTGCTTTCTAAATCCTAGGCCTTGATATAAGGATCCAAACATAGTCTCATAGAAGATGGTTTTTTCAGTAAAGCCATTTTGTTATTGAAGCTACAACTGAAGTACTCTTTAATTTCAGAAAAATATGGTGACAACAGAAATTATCAATTGAAATACCCTAATAAAATTTCCTAGACTTGGATGTTCTGAGCTTGTCTTCCAGGAAAATATGCCTAAATATTTCATTTAAGTACAAAACTGTACATTATCATGAAAAGTTCAAAAGCCAAAGGAGGAAGGTCTAACCTTTCTAGAGGAATCTAAATGGTAAACATGCATTCAAATCTGAAATATGAGAAAGGGGAAAGTTTCATGTCACAATGAGCAAAAGATGACAACAAACACACCAAACCCAAACTCCATAATAACCTCAGCAAAAGAGGAAAAAGCAAGTAAATGCATAAGGAGATGCATGTTTCAACCAGTTTTTAGAAGGTCTCTATTTTTTTATAGTGATCTGGTGAGGTTCAGATCTCAATTTCTAAACCATACTTATTAGGATGCACAGGTTCAAAGTTTGGCTACAGATTCTCCAGCACGGGGGTATGAACCAATTGCCACAAGCCAGGTGATTCCAATGATTCTGAGGGATGGCACCTAATAGACTTGCATCTTTGCACCTGGCAAAGGAGGTCTGCCTTACCAAATTGAGTGCAGCTCAATTAGATTGGAAGGGGGTCAACAAAATTGTAGTTATGAGGTTTAAATTTTGCATAATATGAATGTTGAAATGAATCAGGAAACATCCAGAAGACAACCAGCAGGTTCAGCTTCATTACAATATTCAATTGATATCTTCAGGGTCTCAACTTGTCCAGAGTGACTAGAAAAATGTAAATGCAAGGAAATTGTAACACTATATTCTGGAGAACAATCTTACTTGATTTCTTAGAAGAATCATTTGAATTCTTTGAAGTTGAGATTGGATCCAAAACATGAGAAGCCTGTGCTGCTACCAAACAAGTTCTTCTATACTTTCTAACAGAAATAGAAGTAATATGTTTTCTTGTCAATGTCATATCAGATGTAAAGATCTTCCTTGTTGGACATGAAGAAGATGTGATGCTTGATAAGCCATCAGAGCTTGCTGAATTTTGCAAATTGTAAGCTGATATGGTAACAGGTACAGCTCTTACTGTTGCGACAGCCATCCTGTGGACATGAATAAAAATAAATAAATCTTCATAGCTCTCAAACAAAATTGAACACTGAACTAGTTTTCCTGATCAAAAATGCAATGCAAGATATTTTCCTTAGATTCAGGCAGATTGGAAAGGCTGAGTTTAATCCTGAACCTACTCATGAGGTCAAAACAACAAAGGTTATGAAATTTGAACAACATATATAAGGTAAGTTGAAAATACCCTCTTGCTGCCAAATTAAATGTCTTAAACAACAAAAACAGCATGCTTGCTGAGCGAGGACCTAAAAACTCACCTTTGCCTATCACTATTTTATTTAACCAGAATAGCTTAGCAGGACTAGACAAACCCAAATTTTACGAGTTTTGAGAAAGAAATACAAGTACTAACAGAAGACTTTAAGATAATGAACCACAATATTACAGTTTGTTACCATCAAAGAAAGCTAGTTATGTATTACAAGATATAGCTAGAACGGAATAAGTCAAAAAAAAAAGAATATTTCAAACACGTGGTAAACTTAGCAAAATAAAAAGTATTAAAATGAATTTGAATTTTTGAAAAATATATATGGTAAAGTGAGAAAAACATTAACAATTTTTTGACAATATTTACTGTTTACAGATTGTAACATCAAATTCACTTTCCATACAATCAGTAGGTATATATATTGTGAACAACACAATTAGATCCCTTGATAATTTTGACAAATGCCTGATGGTTGAGGGAGAATATCCCCCAATCCAACACAATCATCATCTACACCAAAAACCTTCAAGACCCTATTAAAAGAATTCCAAAGTTCAAACTTCTGAAAATAACCTCAAATTCCTTGAAATAGACCATACAAAGCAGGAAAATCATCCTAAATGCAGGCATATCCAAAGAGCCTTTGGCTTCTGAAGACAAAAACCCACAAGCCCTGATTAAAAAATCTCTAGTTCAAATTTCTCTCAAACTTCCTCCACACAAAACCATACAAAGCATAAAATATTCCTTAATGCAGACAATTCCAGAAGGAATTTAAATTTCAGAAGATGAAGCTCCAAGACTTCATTACAAGATCCCTTTAAAGTTCAAATTTATGAGAATTCAAAATAACCTCAAACTTCTTCAAGGGGCCAATATTAAGCATTAAAAACCTTCTGAATACAGGAATTTCCAAAAAGATCTTAAATTTCTCAAGAAAACCTTCAAGACCTTATACTAAACTCTTCAAAACTCAAATTTCTGAAAACAATTGCAATCATCTGCAAACAAAACCATACAAAGCATAAAAATATTCCGAAATGTATTTCCAAAGGTAGGCATTTCCGAAAGGACCTTTAATTTCTCAAGAGAAGCCCAGACCACCTAAAATAAGCATTCCAAAGTTCAGATTTCTCAAAAAATTCAACTTTCTCAAATTATAACCATACAAAGCATAAAAACATTCCTAAATGAAGGCATATCCATAAGGGCTTTAATTTTATTTAGACCAACACTTAACACATCATTACTAAACCCTTAAAAGCTCAAATTTTTCAGAAGAACCTCAAAATTCTCCAAACAAAATGTATAAAAGCAAAACTCTATCTTCCTAGTTGCAGGAATTTCCAAAAGGACATCAAATTTCCAAGACCAACATTCCATAATTCATTAAAAGAATCTCCAAAGTCTAAATTTCTCGGGACAAACCTTCATCATCACATTTAAAAACCCCTCCAAAGTTAAAAGTCTCAAAATAATCTCACGTTTGTCAAAGCAATACCATACAAAGCATAAGATCCTCCTAAATAAGGCATTTGCAAAAGGATCTTAAATTATTCAACATGATCCCACAGTACCTCAGAGAAGACACTTCAATGCTCAAAATTCTGAAAATAACGTCAAATTTGTCCAAAAATGCAGGCATCTCCAAAAGGACCTCAAATTTCTAAAGACAGACCTTCAAGACTTTGAAATTAAATATAACCTCAAATTTGAAATTAAAAGAGGCAAACCCACAAGATCTCATAATTAAACCCTCTTCAATTCAAAATTTAGAAATGACCTCAAATTTCTTCAATCAGACTATACATAGAATAAAAGTTCTACTAAATGCAGGCATTTCCCAAGGCCTTAAATTTCTTAAAAGAAGCCACAAAGACCCCACACAAACCCTCCAAAGCTTAAAAATTCTCAAATGACTTCATGTTTCTCAAAATAGTCCTAAATTTGTCAAAACAAAACCGCCAAAAGCATAAAAATCCTCCTAAGTGCAAGTAGTTCTACAGGACAAATTCTTAAGACCTCATTAAAAACACTCAAAGCTCAAACCACTGAAAATAATCTCAGATTAAACACGCGAAAATTCATATTACTGAAAACGACATCCAATGAAACTCTCCGAAAGCTCAAATTACTGAAAATAGCCTAAAAACTTCACATAAACCATTAACAGATTAAAATATCATCGTCAATGCAGCCATTTCCAAAAGACCCCTTACATTTCAGAAGACGGACCTTCACGATCTCATTAAGAAAAGACTTTCCAGCTCAAATATCTTAAATAACCTAAAATTTTCCCAGAACAAATGATAGAAGGATGATTATATAATCATCCTAACCAAAAATTCCTCAGCTCTCTTCAAACTTTGGCGTCATTCAAGTAAGTATAGTATATAGATTCAAAATAACAGTGTATTCCAGGCGGATCAATGACGTAATTAAGGCTAATCAGTCTTTCACCGTAAATCGTCCTTTTTTCGGGCGGAAAAAAGAGATCATGAATGTTACGATATGCTTACCGTTTAGAAGCTCAGAAACGGCTTCGACGCCACCCAAATTTGTTATTCCGTTAATATCTGGTACTCTGTCTGTAAAGAAAATATTTATGGCTGAATTTATACAGAAAAATTGTCCTCGGGATACACTGCCAGCGCTTTGAACGATGACAGGCCTAGAAAGAAACGAAACTTTTGAAGTGAATTGACGAAGATACAGACGCCGAGCTTCGTAATCTCCGATTCAAACAAATAGTCGTGCCTGGAAACACAAGAGCTCTAATTCCTGGCGTTATTTTCTGACCAACCCAGGAGAACTCCAGCAGCCCATGTTGTAATACTATTTTATACGAATATACTCCTTGTTCTACAGCGTAGATACGCATATGGAGGTAGATTGTGGTACGGCGTTGGTATCTTTTCAAATGGGAAGTTGGGAAGTTATGCCGAAGGGTGGGTGAGCACCCTCCAAACTATTCTTTTATTTATTTTTATTTTAAATATTAATAATATGGTTGGAATGGACTCTAACTCCAGGAAGGAACCCATTCCCGAGGTGGTTTTAACCTTTAGCGAGCGGTGAGAGCGAAAAGCTGCAGGGATCAAAACTCCGTATAAAACTAGCAATCGCGCAGCAAGTTACCAATGGGTATACAATGGTGCAATGGGTGCGAGACAAGTGAAATTTCTTGAAATTTTTGTTTGTTCAAAAATTAGGAAAACAGATTTATGGTGCAAAGTAAAAGCCGTTTGTTTTACCAACTATCAAAAAGTTGAAGTATTATGAGTTGGTACGAGTAAACTTCCCAAGCCTTAATGAAACATTGTTTGTTCGGAAAGAAAGTTATCTAAACCAGTAAGCGTTAAATTAATAATGATAAAATGTTAAGGTATTGACAAACGGCTTAATATGTTGTAGTACTCAATTGTTCTTGGAATATATAGTTGCGCAAGAATATTTGAATTTACATCTCAAATACGTCGGGCTGCGCTAAATGTGTTTGTGGTTGAGAAAAAAAATTAAAAAAATTCTGAAATGAAAGGTGGAAGGGGATGAATAAAACTAAAATTCAACTTAATATTCTAAACAACGGTTTTTGAAGGTGATGCTTTTTCCAGACATCATCTAGTACAACCAAAGTTGTTCGAGATTTCATTTAGCTAAGCCTTTGTTGGACCTGCATATGGGCATCTTCAACATTTTGAAAATCAGGTTTGTGGCCATGAACTATCTTATCCCACATTCTCTCAATAGTTACCTTGAGATTTGGGGACTACGAAACTGTTTTGAAAACAATGTTGTCCTTAAAGTGATCTGTAACAAGACAAAATAAAATGAACTCAGTTAGTGAAGTAAATGTTGGTTGATGATGTACAATAAGGAGTAGAAGAAACTCTATGGGAGGGCAACCATTAACTCTACTGCAAGAAGAGCATGTGTTGTAACCCCAGAAATAGAGAAAAACAAGCACACCACTAGCTGTGAAATCACAATTTTGTTGAAAATAGTATAGTTGAGGATATGATCCTATTGCTAGAAATGTTTGATTGGATTCGGAATCTCTTTAGGATAAGGCAATAAGATATAAATTAAAAGATAGCCCACATCAACCATTCATATATATAGAACCTCTAATTTTGAAGCTAGGTGTGTTTCATATGTTATTATCAAACTTGCAATTTAAACAAGAGCATGCATCAAATAATTCATGCATTACCTCCTCGTTGCCAACATATTCATCATCCATTTCCAACTGCTTCAGCACTCGACATGCCAACAAAAGACCAGTACAGTATGTTGCAAAAGCAAACAAGACATGCATAAATATCCACTGTAACAAACACATAATAGATTGTTTAGGGTAACACTCTAAATCAACAGTATTGACAAAGATCAACAATAAGCAGTTATGCAAGCTTAATACATGTGTAAACTGATAAGCAATCAAGGGTTCTGAACTCAAATTGATCATTACAATTTGTAATGTTGAGTACCCCTAAGAATCTCAAGCCCTCAAGGGTCAAAGACATTTGTTCCACTCGATGCAATAGATGTGAACAGTGTGACAAAATAGTTGTAGTTTCCGATATGGAAAACAAGGTACATCAATGTGATTAAATACATTTTATGACATACTAATATCGGGACTGACTCTGAGACCCTAATGTAATTAGATATTAAGGTTCAAAGGATTAAAATTTTGCATTCGCATTCGATATTATGGACGAAATTCAAATTGCCTGTTTGATGCGAATGTGAATGAGCATGTATGAATAGATGTTTATAAGATGGAAAAGAGTGTAACCTTGTGATTTGTGTCAAATTAGTGGAGTGAACTGAAAAAGGAATACCCAACTTACTGAATTACACATTTACATGTAGTTACCAATCCTTGTATCAACCCCACAAGAAACACTTATTCAATCACATTTACCTTTGTACACTATGTAAGCACACAATTGAGAATACAAATGTGCACCTCAATGAAAAAACACAATTATGTACTCAGTTAATATTGGCATTATAGGGTAATTGTATACTTTCTTGTAATGATGTTACAGACAAAGAGGGAGATGTATTTATCCCAAAGAGTTGTATGAAAAGGTAGTATTGAATGTTAAAAAATGCAGATGTGCGCATAATGAAAAAACTCAATGTCTACTTAGTTGATATTGGCATTACAGGGTAATTTTATAACAAATATATAATCAATGTTAGTAAATTTCAATGAAAAAATTATGTAAGTAGCCAAGACGAGTGACAAAGTGACCTGAGGAGACAGTATATGCAAGGACAATTTATATTTTGATAGGAAAATGCAATTGGAATCAATCATCCACTCTACATATGTCCTAACTTGTTAGCTACCAATATACAATAATATACAATATCCTCTATATTAATTTCGTTGAGGGTATTAAAATTCAATTGTAATTCCAATTCTGTAAATTGTTTAGAAGATGAAAGTATGTTAGAAGTAGAACCATCGGAAACAATATGATTCAATCACACCTACATACATTTTATATCTTCTATAACAAAAATGGCAACTTACCATAGCATGACAGTGGATGTAGCAGAAATCTTGGAAAGAGGCTAGAAGTTTGAGGAAAAAGCGTGATGTAAGTTAGATATGAGGAATGTATAGTTTACAAGTCTAAAGATTAGGTGAAGAGAGCACAATATGTAGGTGCAAAAAGATTTGTAAATGAATAATGTTTTACCGTTGTGAAAATAATTAGCAGGGGAGAACTCCAATACAAACAATAGCTTCAATAGAAGATGTTGGAAGACTGCTTGTATGTCGATTGAGCAGTTGTTGAAGAACTCCTTGCAGAATGAAATATGCTTGTGTTTATAAACTTTGTACTGAAAGGGTGGATCTTGACAATTATGCAGCTTTGAAGGAGGGCCTACAAATCAAATGTGGTAAGCGAGGAAGAGATTGGATACTTGAAATACAAAGATATGTGTAACCAATCAGGAATGTAGTCATTGAAAGAGAAAGGACTAAGTAATTAGTGAACATACCTGTACACGTTTTTTTTAGTGAAAAGAAGTTGAGCATTTCAAGTGGTTGATGTCGATAGTGTTGACAATTGAGCTTCCTCACTAATCCTACGTGCAACATAAGGGATTTTTTGAATGCATGTGTATCTTTCAAATGTGAATGCAGGGTGGATACAAAGGTCGAAGAGCACTCTGGAAATTGCTATGAATGTCAAGCCTTGTCTATCAATGTTGTCGATGTCAATGGTGGCCATATCAAGTGTAAGCCCCTATGATTTGTGGATGGTTAAGGCCCATGCCATTTTAAGTGGAATTTGGCATCGACCACCACAACTCATCAGGGTAATGGGGACATCTTTGGGATTGTTTGTATCCCAGGCAGCCCCTATGTAATTCTTGAATCGAACAACAATAAACAAGGGGAGCTAGGGTGGTTTTTCGCTCTCCTTGTACACTATTTTTTTTTACTATGCCAAGAGCTCCATTAACAAGGCCAGTATTAGTCCACAAATTACAAGATAGCATAACCTTTTGGTCAACACATAGTAGAATATTAGGTTGGAGTTTCTCGTCATCTGGATTTGAGTTGAAAGAGCTCCCTATTTGCTCTACAATGGCTATAGCAACAAGCTGTGCTAGAGACAACAGAATGCATTTTTTATGGAGTGAGACCTTTTCATTGGTTGCATAAAGATGTATGAATAATAAGAAAGCAATTTGTTATGTAGATGTTAGTGTCGAGCTTGACCTTGAAATTAGCAATTGTCAATCTACAATAGTAGGTTCAACCTTTCTTAAATTGCAAAAGAGATCACAAAATAGAAGTTGAGTGGGATCCTCTCTGGCTTGACGAAATATTTTGTGTAGTGTAAAAATTGTTTGAAAGCTCTGCCATAGTGTCCCCCCGTAGGAGGTAGAAGAGTACATAGGAATGTCTTTGATCAGCGGTAACTAGCCGAGGTCTCTAAAGAGTAGGATTGAGTGGCCTCCAAACAGGTTGTGGTTGTGTGTCGGGAAAGCTTCGCACAAGCGATAGTTGATGCATTCAAGCAACTTGGGACCAATGAAGCTCATTTCATCTATTAAAATGTAGTGAACAAAGTGTGTTTTCTCTTGGAAGCTTGCTAGTGTCTGGACTTGCAAGGGATCCATCTCTTTGATGGATATGTGAAGTGTAGAATGAATTATGGATGCTCCAATGTTGAATGTTGCAACACCTATTAGTGCGAGAAATAATAGTGATGTTTTCCCATTTGGAGTGGAATAATTGAGTGTAGACCTGATTTGTTTAATTAGGTGTGACTTTCCAGTTCCTTGAACTATTATTTTGAGTGGTGGCTGGTAAGTGGTGGAGGATAGGTGTGACAACACTAAATCCAGTGTTATCTTTTGTTCCAATGAAAGGTCATGTTGGGTATTTACAAAGGGCGAAAGGGGGACTTGATATGTTGTGTGGTTTGAGTCTACAAAGTTGGATGTTGTAGTGAGTTCTATTGGATTTATGGAATGAGTATTGTAGTCATGGTTGAGGTCTATTTCATGGTTATCGAGCATGTCAAGCGCATCCAACTAGAGTGGATGGCCTGGATGTACACTTGACAACACTTTCCATTCAGATTGGTTGCATTGATGTGTGGGTTCTACATCATTCGAAGGAGAGTCAGGGTCTATAATGGAGGTCATACCTGGTTGAGTGTGTCACACATTCCATGGATGGTAAGTGCATGCCATCCTCTCCCACTGTGCCACAATTTGAGTTGCAGATGAACCAAGGTCAACCACAATGTTACAGAAAGGTTTGTAGAGAACCAGTTCACTCCAATAGAATTCATGGAAACTTTGGTTGTCCTTTGGAGGAATGCATGTGAAACGAGGGGAGACTCGAACAATTGCTTTAGAGGAACGCTCTTTCCATTGGTTCGCTTTACAGGATGTTTTGAAGCTCCATTTCTAAGTGACTTCAATCAATGGCAATGCCTCCGTAAAAGCCATGCGGCCAGCGCAAGCATCAACAGCCAGTTTCGATGATGTGGATCATGCAGTTGAAAGTTGAATGTGTTCATAGTTTTTTTAGTTTACATTTAAAGAAACAAGCGTCTGACTACACAAGCAAAGTAGTAGTTTTAATAAAAGGTGGAAACTTTCTTGGGCACTAATATCACGATCCACAAGGTTGTCAATAAATTTTTTTCTAAAAGCTATTAGTGTTGGCTTGTCAGGATCAAAACTTGTCAAAATATGAGAAAGCATTGCATGATATGTTTTGGATTTGGTTTCTAATTTAGCTGCATATTTTGTTATATATTTGAGCACTGCATCTATTAAGAGAATGGGTTGGCAATCTACATTTACTTGCTAAATAGAGAGGATATTGGGGTTGTGAAGATTGAGTCAATCATCATTACGAGTAGGGGTGTGCTTTGGCTGGCCACTCTCATTTGAGAGGCTTGAATTGTCTTGCATAGTCCAAGGGGCTTTATAGTGGCATTCAACTATAGCTCCTTTTCTTTGCAAACATGTATGACACTGAACATAATTGAGTAGTTCATTATAGTCATGTGAAGGGTTGGAAAACCTAATCATTCTTGTGTCCATTAAGCAGGGGTTGTCAAAGGTAGACCGTGGAACTCTTTCATTTGAGCTTTGGTGGGGACGTGGGTTCCAAGCAAAGACATATTTGTCAATGTAGTTGATTGCATTTTGTATTGATGCAAGATTATTCCATTGCAGTTTGACAATATCAGGTGCATCTTTGAGCAAAAGGAAACTATGGACATGTGTAGAGCCCCAGTGTTGCCATTCATACCTGGACACGAGAGACTTATTAAGGAAATGATGTATGAAACAAGTAAATATAAATTATGTGGAATATGTTTACCTATACCAGTAGTCATTTGTGCAAAGAATCTTCTCCAAAACCTCCTCACGAAATGCAATAAATCTGTGATACATCAAAAGTGTAGAGAGGTGTGGGATTTGCACTATATTTTGGATCCTCCACCAAGCAGTAGTACTAGGATTTGTTGGTATGATAGATGAAATAATGTTGTGTAAGTATGGCCATTTAGTATCTGCTACACTAAGTGTGAAGAATAGAGTTGGGAAACCAACTTGAATAACCATGTCAGATAGCTCCCCCCTTTCCACAAATTTTTTACCCAAACCACATTACTCGGTCTACAAGATGTTCATTGAGTAGGACCTTGAGTCTTTGGCATAGGGAAAGTATTGTTGTTGGTAGTTTACTTTCCAAGTGTTTTTGAACAAATACATAAGTTGTGGCCTAGCTACGATGACTCAAAATAATATTAAGTATGAAGTATCTAAACCGTGGGTGTTGGACAAACTTATTATCATGGTATCTAAGAAGATGGAGAGAATATTCATGTAGCTTGAACTCTTTCATAGTTTTTTTATTGAATGCATCTCTACCCTTTGGAAACAATGTTGGGAATGCCATAATAAACAATCCTTAAGTGTTGCATTCATTGATGGGTGTAAGAGAAACTGGTGGCCAATCAATAATAGGAGTCGGGTGTCCTTCCTCTAACCATAACAAGGATCATAATTCTTTCACTTTTGTATGTGGAGGGGGTAGTTTTGCAACAAATGATGTTGTTGCTTGCACATTCTCTTGAAATTGTTCTTCAGTTGTATTATATGTTTCCATGAAACTTACATCAGGGGGGTCTAAAGTTTAGGTTGTTGCATTTAGAAGGTCAAAGATGCCAGTGGAGGAAATAGGAAACCATAAGAGAGAGGCCTCATCTAATTGGACATCTTTGTAATAAGGGTCATTACATACATTATATTGCAAAGCCTCGTGAACATGTGCTTTGTAAACATAGAAACTATATTGTTTGGAATCAACATTTTTTTGTTAACTACGAGTACATCTAGGTCATGTATTTGATGTGACAAGTAATTTGTAATTACTGTAATATCTTGAGGAAAAAAAATAGTGTGGCCACTATATTTTAGTTGGCACCCTCTTGCATAAGTAACTTGGAGGATAGGGATGACTCTTGCTATAAGCATCTCCTCGATCTAAGATAGGTGTTGCAAACAAGCAGGTTGCTCTCCAGGGTCCATGTGGTTACACTTTGAGAAACAATTGCCATTTTTTCTAAAATGCATCTTGAACAAGCACTAATACCATTTAATAACCTAGTTTGTATTCCTGGATATTGTTCCATGCATACTTGGTATGTTGAAATGTTTGATAGGTTGTCCAACTTTGAATGAAAATAATTCCTAGCGATGTAATAGTTTGTAAGAAATAGTGGAGGATGGTGGTTTTGGGAGGGTGAACTAGGGTGTAATGTAGACTACATTTGAGGTGTGGGTGGCTGCAATGGGGAGGGGTTATTGGAAAGACAAGGTGGGGATGTGGAGGAGCTTTCAAGGTGATTATGATGGTTTTCTCTTCTTTGTTTATTAATAGAATCCTTGTTTGCATGGTATCGTAAACGTTGCAAATGATTACAATGAGATCACTATGCTTCCATACTTTTAACTTGGTTTTCCATGATAGGGTTTGTTGAGGAACAAATCAATGCAATATTAATTTGCAGTAGTTCATGAAAAAGTAGAAATAACACATATAAGTTAGGTGTTTAAAATTAGTAGGAATAATGCTTGAAGTAATAATCCTTTGTATTGACTCAAAATTAATTGGAATACATGGCTTGTAAAAACAAGAAATCATATTTTGAAACAAGTGCACAAGATAACATTGTGGTATAAAAAAGACTTTGTATTCAATTTATTTATAATTATAGGTACACATGGTTACAGATGGTGGTATTGATAGTAGCAAAAGTTGTACAACATAAGCAAAGACTGTATAGTATTGTGGAAAGTAAGAGGTACTTGAAAACTTTAAATAGGTTTTATCACTATAATTACAAAGCTTTGTATTTATTTCCCAACAAATGAATTCATTGTGATGACCACGTCAAAGAAAAACTGGCACCCAAGAACTTGATCCAACATGTGTTTAGAAACATTAGGTTCTGCTAGAAGTAATTGAAAATTAATAGTGGATACACCAAACAAGCCATTTGCAGGTTCTTCAAATGAAGTGAATTAAATAAGAGCACTTGTTCCATAATCCAAATCCACTTTTACTATGTAGCTAAAATCACATCCAGGGAGATCAATAAAACACTTTGGGAAATGAAAGCTATTTTGGTTCTTTTTTACAACCAAGTCTTCTTACATTTCTTATTGCCCACCATAAGAGGACAAGATAGGTAATAAAAATTGTCCAAGTGGATTTTTGATATGCTTTCTTTTTCGTAAACATTTTTTTCAAGAGATTTTGTATTATTGATTGATGTGATGTCAATTGGATTTGAAAACTTGTTGGAAGAAAGATGATTTATTGAGAGGGAAAGGAAAGGTGTTTCATTCCCTACAGTGGCATACCAATCATGCAACATTGAGGCTTCTAATTTTTTTGGATTTATTACAATTGTAGTTGCAAATATAGTATCAAGAGTTTTTCCTCACCAGGAGGTTATATGTCCAGATTTGATCAAGATAATTGGAGGGGTTGGTAGAAGAGGCAAACTAGATAATTCTTTTCCTTCAAATTCATAATGACAACCCCAAAGTGTAACATCAATGGTCATGCATGACATGTTTGTGATTGTTACAGTACACATGAGTGTTTCAGTCTCATCTCTCTTACAGATGGTTGATGCAGGGGATCTATAGATAACAATATGCCAAGAACATCAAAAAAGGAATTAATAGGTAGTGATAGTAGGAAATCTATACTCTTGATATGCAAGCTATGCATGGGTATTGTAGAATCTACACATGTTGAAGGAGTAATTATTGATGATTTTTGTAGGAAAATTTCAAATGGGTCCATCGAGCAATTATATTTTGTATTAGCAACTTTTATGTGACCATTAGAAATAATGTATAGATTGTTTGAGTGCACAAAATTGTAGAACTCATCAACAAGTCCATTAAAGCATGTGACATGTATTTTAGAGCCTGCTTTGTCACTGAGGTCAAAACCAAAAACTTTTCATTCTTGGTCAGCATTGTGAAACTCATGGATTGGAGTATTTATTAATGCTCTACCCTTAATGGACCAACGCTTATAGTATGGGGTCAAATTTTTGAGAGGAAGTATTTCAGAAGGGGCTATAGTTTGTTGTTGAGTAGAGCTTACATCTTGGTGTAAACCATTTGGGCCCTGGGAGCTAGTAGATGGTAAATGACTTGTAGCCTATAGACGAGGAGTTGGAGTGCCAATGAGTGGTGCTTTATTTGAGACCATTTGAAGACTATTGCTAGTTATAGCCCTGTAAACAAACGAAATCAATGATTTAGGAAAATCACATCAATGAATGAGAGTAATATTCAAAAATAAAGTATGGATGGACATACAAGTATTTTTCGAATGCCTTGGATGTATATTATTTAAGACGGATAATAGACCTAGTGACCATAGCTTCTTCAACAACAAGATTGTTGAATTGGTTGGGAAGCAAAGTTGGATGGGTGCAAACACCATCATAGAGTTGAACTTGATATTTAACATCTATTGAATGAGGTCATTGTATAGCATCTATGGATGTAACCTCTAATGAAGGGTCAAGATCAAACATGCCTGGAAGAATTTCTTCAATGGAATTTGGAGTTAGAGTTTCTATTGAGAAGGTGAAAGCAAGTTGAAGTTTTGTGCTTGTGGGAAAGTTGTGAGTGTTAGAATTGGCTATTTTGACAAGTAAAATAAAGGTGCTTCTTAATTGTAAGATTGTTGTTAATGGGGAAAACCACAAATGAAAGATAAAGAAGGGAACCATATGATTGATAATATACGACCACATAGTTTATGTACATAATTATCAAACCAATGGTTTATGAATGAGTTAAATTTTATGCAAGCTATATAGTATAATACTTTCTTGGAGTTTTCTATTTGAAAACAATATTTATCGACGTATTATGTGTATAGTTTTTAAGATTTAAAAATACCTACAACTTTCATCTAGAAACAATCATTTAAGTAATTAGTAAAGTTTAATTTGAAAGAATGGAAATTGAAACGCCATTTATTTTAATGGTAAACAAATATATTTTTAATATTGAAGCTCTTTTGGCAAAAAAAATAGAGGGAAAATTTGCAGCATATTCTTGTTTGAGACAGTATTTATAATGCTTATATTGGAAGGGCTTATTAAAGACAACTATAGAAGACTATTTAGTTTCTTTACATTTCAGCCATAAGTAGGCATTGTATAGGAACAACAAAAAAACTTATAATAGACTACAAGCTACCAAGGTAAATCTAAGACTAATCGATTATCACGACTATTGCAATAGTATTATAATGTTGATCATTTTTAATCTCCCTTAGGAAATTGCACAATCCCTCTAGTTTTGTGCAACTGGATTGGTAAGTTGACACTAAGGCTTGAGGCATCTCAACATCCAATTCTTCGATAGGACTTGTTGTCTGACATGCAAGTTTGAGTTTGTCAATGATATCGAGGCAACTATTAGATACATTTGTAGCAAGATGTTGAATGATTGTGTGAACATAGTCAAGCTTATTAAAAGTAGACAATGGCTCTGATACTCTAGTGTTGGATGCACTAGAATGGAGGGGCTTGGTTGTATAGGAGTATTTGAATGTGTAGCCATGACCTGGCATGAATGGATGAAATATACACTTAAGTTGAAGTACAACATAAGAAGGTAATCATGTAAATGAGTGAGCAAAACATGGAAATTAATTGCAAAGTAATTAACAAATTACAAGAACTATGTAGTATATGTTGCACTTTACAAACATTAGATCAAACAAACAATGTGTAAAACAAACATTTCAATTAATATATAGAAAATATTTTTGAGAAATGTAATCTATATTTGAATTTGGTAGTACAAAAAATTGATTATATGATGATGTATCTTGGTTTCTAGGCTATGGCTAGTTGATTTGGATGTTCTAATCTTCATGGATGTCCTTTCTTGGCTGTATGTGTTACTAGTAGGTCTGTTGTAGGTGTTGTAAGCCATTTTTGTTACTTTTGTTGTATGGGCTCTAAGCTATTTGTCTTAAGGCTGTGACATATCAATGTATTTTGATTTTCTACGTTGGTGGGAAAAAATTTCAACTCCATCTCAAACACACCCCGTGAAAATTGAAAATCTAAAATTTAAAAAACACTCCTATTTTTCTGCACAAAATTATAACTATTCTAATAAATAGGAAGAGCTTGAACAACAGGTTTATTCTCTTTTCTAGATTTATTTTAATTTTTTTAATTTAAAAATAAATTGCACAATTTTTTTTTATATAATTTGAGTTTGATATTTGTTAAAAAATTAGACTAACTTGTTCTTTTAATGTATTTTGGTTTTCTATGTTGGCAAGAAAAAATTTCAATTCCATCTCAAACACACCCCCTGAAAATTGAAAATTTAAAATTTAAAAAACAGTCCTATTTTTTGCACAAAAATATAACTATTCCTTTACCATTTTTTTCTATCTTATGATATCCGTTGCTCCACATACTTTAATTCTTAAATTTTTTTTATAAGATTACCTCCTAAACTATTGAAATCTATATGTTTAGAATATTATTCACATCTTTTAAAGACATTATATTTCCACAATTTTAACTTCTTTTTCTATCAAAATGTTGCTAAACTACTTCAAAGCAATGTACTATTACATGTCTATATTATAAATACAATGTTTCTCTCAACTTATATATATTCCATCTCCGAATTTAATCATTGTATGTGAAGATTAGCATGAATTAACAAACTATGTATTCATATTTTATCTTGTAATTCATCTAATCCAATCATACTACCAAATCAACAAAGCATCCTTAAGAGTTCTTAGTGCAACAATATTGCATTTCACATAATTGATTGATTTCATCTCACCATGGGCCCAATCCTTAATCAAATCTTGGCAATATGTTTGGCTCCATTTTTTGAATTTCCATCAAATATGTTACATCAACAAGAATTTATTAAAATATTGACTTCTTAAAATTTTCCATTTTATGTCATCATGAACCTTGAATGGTTAGTATCAATCTAATAACATGATATGAATTTTTTAAGCTAGGAATATAAACTATCTAAGAAATTTAAGTGTTTTTGTTGTATATCCTAAGTGTTAGGCTCATATTAGGACTAAAATACTGTTGTACATAAACATTTGTAGTAGCACAACTAATCAGTAAAATTTATGGTATGGAAAGTTAAGAAACCTCAAATATAATATAAGAAGACAAATATTGTAAACTAAAATCTTAAAATAAAAATATGTGTAAATAAGTATTTTTGCTTTTATCATTTATCATTGCATCTATTCCCAAACTGAATGCTAATTTGTTGATTAAATAGTCATAGATCTAATTTACTCGGAGATATTGTTCAAATTACATACCTCAGTTGCAATTATAGTTGCATGTGATACAACTTCTCCCTCTATTTTCACAATAATTCTCTTTCATGGAAAGCTGTCACAAAAAAAAAAAAACCTTGATTTGAGTGGTAAACAAAAAGACAACTAACATTCAATTTTAAAAACAATTAACATCTGCATATTAACCATCAATTTCCTATAAGATTTTTTTTTTTTGAGTTAATATATTATAAAATACAATTTCATTTGTGTATAGAAAATAAGTTATTTTTATTTTCCATTTTCTATAAGTAGAGATATTAAAAATATGATACATGAGTAATTATGATGAAATTTTTAAAACTTCAAAATGAGAAAAGTAACAAAAGATAAACTTGCAAATATAGTTTTCCTGGTGAGAAAGGTGACAATGATGATGCTATCATAGACTGTAAGGAGGGCACGTAGCTTATAAGACAAGTAGGAGAACACAAATATGAATTTGTAGAGCCTATAGCTTCTATACATATCCTAAAATATTGGCAGTACTCTTAGATTTGAGTGAAAGGGGATAAGATGTTACATTCATCCATACACACAATACCCATACTCACATTCACAACCATTGAGTCTAGTTCTGGATCTATGCCTAGAAAACCATCTCTACAAAGCAATTGAACTAATATACCAAGATTCTAGAAACAATAGGAACTACAAAAACTAACGTAACAAATTTTGTCCATCTTTTATGCTTTGAGGCATTCTAACAAACTATCCATTTGCCTTCTCTAAGCCTCCAAATTTTGCATACATTTTAATTAGGGCATCCTCAACTATAACATTTGACAACAATCCCCCTTCATTTATCCTTTGATAGATGTCCATACCCTATTCCAAAGCACAACTAGGCAGAATGGTGGCAAAATTTGTGGAACTTGGCTTTGCACCTACCATTGTTGTGTGAATCCTTCTAAAAGTTTATTTTGTGCATATCGTACATTCATTAAATTCTAGGAGACCACATATCTTTGAGGTATTTTTTCAAACAATTCATTTCCTATGCTCCTAAATTTTGAATACATGTCTATTGGAGCATTCAAACTATGATATTTGAAAAGAATTTTCTTTTTTATCCTTTTCTTTTGAGGATAAAAGTTAGTATAGAATTGAGATAGTAGCCCAAAATGAAAGACCTGGGATTGAAAAAATGCAAAATAATGGAGATAGGTTGAATTTGGATACCAAAAAATGAGAATTGGTAAGTTACAAAAATGACAATTAGAGCTAAAGAGCTTGATTAAAAACAGTACTACATTAGGGGTTGCTGCTCCAAAATTATTTTTCAAGCATTTAATCATTGTACCATCCAACTCAAAACCCTAATCTTACCATTATCAGATATTGGTTCATTTTGGAGTTGGTAAGGCCATATTCAAGAAATTTTAACTCAAAATAATAAACAACATATTGCTACAACTGCTGCTTCAATCTATTCACAATAAAAAAATAGATCTATGAAATGGCTAGAAAGAAGTAAAACTCCACACAAAATGATCCGGCAAGTGACTTACCGCAAGATTCGACACAAAATGTGTCTTGCTGTCAATGATGCCAATGAGAAAAATTGTGCAATAGTTGAAACCCTACCACCGTGGATTTTTTAAAATGAGACGAACCTAGATTCTCCTTAGAGCTATTGCTTCAATCTATTTATAATAAACAAAAAATAGGTCTAAGAATATTGTAATTTATAGCTACCAAATTTGTTCTTGAGTTCTAGACAAGATTTTGGTAGAAATGAAAATATGGATTGACTATTTATGTGAAATCAATTTAGGGTTTGGGGCATTCTATTAAAGGGGCAACTGACTTACCTCAAATTATGTAATGTTGTCAAGGATTCCAATGAGGAAAACTGTACAAAGTTTGCAAGAAGACATACATAACCCTACCACTACCGACTACCTCAACATTCATCATAAATTCTTCAATAACAGCTATGTTGCGTAGCGACTTGGTGAGAGTAAATGCTCAACCATCTCACATAAGTGGAGAAGAAAAAGGTTAATAATAGTGAGGAAGTGTTTGGAGGAGCGGGGAAAACAACTAAGAAATTTGCAAAAAATGATGAACCGCTACAATTCATTTCATCGTATTTCATTGCCTATTGAGCAATTTGCACCGTTGGGCATGAAAAGGGGTTGCAAAAGCTAAGCGTGGGGATGCCTTCTATGTAATTAATAATATATAAATATAATAATTAGTTAGATGGGGTCATTCAATGTTATCTTATCATCAATCCTACCCTATCCATGGATGGAGAGATCATATCTAGAAAAGTGCTCTACTCTCAAATTGAGGTTTGTGATATAATATAGGTATTTTTAATTATAAAGTAATAATATGTTTAACTTTACAAATATAATAATCATGATTATATTGTATGAGTCTTTCCTAATACATCACAATATATTTTTCATAAATATTTAAATCATAAATCTAATAATCTAACATATCATCTTTACAATAATATCAAAGATTAAGTTCAATTAATAAAGATGGTTTCTCATCACTCATCCATACACATTAAATCTAATTAATTGATTATATATGTATAATTTTATTAACTTTAAATAAAATATTAAGTGCACAAACTTCAAATATAAAAAAATATAAGAATTTTTCATTAACTTAAAACATATTTATTTTTCACAATTAGAATCTAAATCAAATGTAATGCAAAATACATTAAACCACAACATACAATGAATTTTTTAAGTATGAAGAGATAAAAGGATTATTATGCATCTAAACATTATTTTAATATCCAATTAATAGTAATATCATTGATCATGTGTAAATATTATTTTGGAAATATTTTAATAGTTGATTTATTTTTAAACAAAATAAAATTATGATTTTATAATATATAAAAGGGAGATGTAATTAATGACTTAAATTCAAGTAGTTTGGATAGATAAAAGAGAGATGTGATTAGTGACTTAAATTTAGGTAGTTGAGAGGAATTAATGAAAAAAACATGAAAACTAATAAGAAGCTATATATAGAAGCTTTTATGTTATTAAGTAAAGATGATGAAATTTTGGTTTGCATAAAAATTTATAAATTAAAACTTTAATAGACTTTATTTTGAATCCTCAAACTCTTAAGAAGAAATAACTTTTTTTAATATTTGCATACTATTTTTTCAAATGATATATTTTATTTGTTATAAATAAAAGATTAATTATGAAAATATACATTTTAATTTATTTTCAAATAAATTATGTTTTTCATGTAATTTTAAAAAAAATCACAAATAACAAATATACTTTTAGTTTTAATGAATTTTGAATGATCATATAAAAGAAACTTCATAAAAATTTATAATATAACTTTAATACCTACTATTAAAAAATATTACACTATAAACAAAATATTAAATAATTTGTTAAAAAAATTAGTTAGAAATCAACCCAAAAAAAGGATTACTTTTTTCAATAAATAAGGTTTGCTTTCAATTATAACACAATACTATGGATAAGGTCTCATAGATTGTGTATTTATGGAGAAAACCAAGGCAATCTTCACTAGGATTTAACTTATCTTTCAAACTCGATGTTTGGGTGCAATAGATTGAACTTAAAGACTTCAATTATTTTTCTTTGTTGCTACAAAGTGGGTCATGGTATTGCTAATTGTTCAAGTAACAAAAAAAATCATATTTTTTTAGGAAAAAGGAACAAATGTCTATTGTTGCTGAAGATTACATTACCACCAATAATTAAGCACAAAAAGAAGAAAATGGAGGGGAAGCTCTTGTTGAAAGTATGGAAATGGATACCTCTCTCAAGGTATTGAGATTGAATGATGGATCCACTTGTGGTCTTATGTATTGTATTTAGGACAAAAGGATACTTGCTCTATGGTTAAACAAAAATTGTTTGAACAATTTGGTTTCAAACCACTCTAAATATGGGTTAATAGTTTGTAAGGGTCAATTGTTCTTAGCTTTATGTGGCTTCATCATTATTCCTCTTGGTTATCTTTTGTTGTCTAGTTGTGCTTAATGCTTATTTTTTCAACCTTTTCAAAATCTTTTCTTTACCTTAATCAAAACATAATAATTTAATTGTTGTGGATGAACAAATACATATTCTAAAAAAAATCATTACAAATAGGAGAGAACTAGAAGAAATAAAGCATCATCTCATAAGACATTTTTTAAACTAGACTTATAATCTAACAAATTCACTCTCATTTACATGACTTTGAGAGGAATATTGAACATTCAAACATAGAAAAAGATTCTAACAATAACGCTTAAATTTTATTTTACATTCTTAAATCTTTATTACTACAATCTTACTGTATTTAGCCTCATAACTTGACATTTAAATGATTTTTTTAAAGTATTTCTAAAATAGAAAATACTTGGGGCAAGGGACCTAGTTTGATTGGCTAAAGCATTATGACAAGAGAACACAAGGTCTAGTCTCCCCCTGTCCCTGGAACGAAACGGAAAGAAGAGCGCTACGTACAACAAGAAGAAAAGAAGTTAGGGGATGCCACCTGCGGAAAAGAGATCCTCTCTTCATCAATCTATGACTTTATTTTTCTTCTCCGTAATAATTTTTCAATGGAAAGTTTGAAACTTAGCCTTTGCCTTTTCATCGTTTAATTTGCCATGATGGTGATAAAAAAGCAAAGATAGTTTGACACATTTGAAAGATACAAGTGTTACAGTGGAAATTCATGGTCGTGAAGCCGCGTGCAGCTTAGAAAGATTTGTCTGCCCATGGGAGGGAGGAGCTTGGAAACCATGTAAGTAGCTTTCATTTAGAAATTGTAAATGATAGAATAGTCAGCCTGTCAAAGTAAAGGATAACTGAATGAGAGCGAGTGTCGTTAATAAGAATTATAACTGTGACAATTAGTTTTAGTTAGATTTGAGGATTGTAGGAATTAGTCATGAGAAAGTAATTTTCTTGTCAATCTTATCTCTATTTCGATGAATAAAAGTAGTAAACAACAGTGGTTAATATCTTTGTTTTTCATATATATATATATATAGTTTTTCTTTTAGACAAATGTTTTTACAATGGTCGCATAGAATAAGTTCTTTTTAATATATTAGTTGAATTATTTAAAGTAAATGATGATAAAATTTAATTCTTAAGTCATCAAATAATTAAAACGAATGTATTAATGTCTTTAATTCATATTTAAATAGAAGGACATAATGATATATTGTGCAAAGTTATGTTTGTTTGCTTCTAGAAAAAAGTCATTTATATTTGAATTTTTAAATTTAAATTTGGGTGGGATGTGTTTTTGATTGTGAATATGACCTTATGACTATGAATTAGTCATCCAATAAAATAAGTTCTAGATCACAA
>VDFB02261008.1:0-25736 GCA_007258455.2 Sequoia sempervirens | reverse complement strand
GACAAAAGGATACTTGCTCTATGGTTAAACAAAAATTGTTTGAACAATTTGGTTTCAAACCACTCTAAATATGGGTTAATAGTTTGTAAGGGTCAATTGTTCTTAGCTTTATGTGGCTTCATCATTATTCCTCTTGGTTATCTTTTGTTGTCTAGTTGTGCTTAATGCTTATTTTTTCAACCTTTTCAAAATCTTTTCTTTACCTTAATCAAAACATAATAATTTAATTGTTGTGGATGAACAAATACATATTCTAAAAAAAATCATTACAAATAGGAGAGAACTAGAAGAAATAAAGCATCATCTCATAAGACATTTTTTAAACTAGACTTATAATCTAACAAATTCACTCTCATTTACATGACTTTGAGAGGAATATTGAACATTCAAACATAGAAAAAGATTCTAACAATAACGCTTAAATTTTATTTTACATTCTTAAATCTTTATTACTACAATCTTACTGTATTTAGCCTCATAACTTGACATTTAAATGATTTTTTTAAAGTATTTCTAAAATAGAAAATACTTGGGGCAAGGGGCCTAGTTTGATTGGCTAAAGCATTATGACAAGAGAACACAAGGTCTAGTCTCCCCCTGTCCCTGGAACGAAACGGAAAGAAGAGCGCTACGTACAACAAGAAGAAAAGAAGTTAGGGGATGCCACTTGCGGAAAAGAGATCCTCTCTTCATCAATCTATGACTTTATTTTTCTTCTCCGTAATAATTTTTCAATGGAAAGTTTGAAACTTAGCCTTTGCCTTTTCATCGTTTAATTTTCCATGATGGTGATAAAAAAGCAAAGATAGTTTGACACGTTTGAAAGATACAAGTGTTACAGTGGAAATTCATGGTCGTGAAGCCGCGTGCAGCTTAGAAAGATTTGTCTGCCCATGGGAGGGAGGAGCTTGGAAACCATGTAAGTAGCTTTCATTTAGAAATTGTAAATGATAGAATAGTCAGCCTGTCAAAGTAAAGGATAACTGAATGAGAGCGAGTGTCGTTAATAAGAATTATAACTGTGACAATTAGTTTTAGTTAGATTTGAGGATTGTAGGAATTAGTCATGAGAAAGTAATTTTCTTGTCAATCTTATCTCTATTTCGATGAATAAAAGTAGTAAACAACAGTGGTTAATATCTTTGTTTTTCATATATATATATATATAGTTTTTCTTTTAGACAAATGTTTTTACAATGGTCGCATAGAATAAGTTCTTTTTAATATATTAGTTGAATTATTTAAAGTAAATGATGATAAAATTTAATTCTTAAGTCATCAAATAATTAAAACGAATGTATTAATGTCTTTAATTCATATTTAAATAGAAGGACATAATGATATATTGTGCAAAGTTATGTTTGTTTGCTTCTAGAAAAAAGTCATTTATATTTGAATTTTTAAATTTAAATTTGGGTGGGATGTGTTTTTGATTGTGAATATGACCTTATGACTATGAATTAGTCATCCAATAAAATAAGTTCTAGATCACAATGGGTGTGCATGGTAATAAGTATGACGATGAGAGTAGTAAACAAATAGATAGGATAAATGTATAAGGGTGTGTTAACATAGGAATGGAGACATGTGCTAGGTGTTTAGAAATATAGGAAAAAAATATGAATAAATAGTAGGTGGATAACTTAGGGAAAGGGATCTAATTTTGCACAATATTATGTCATTTGTTAACGTGTCTATGTATCAATAGGCTCCACTCGAAATGAGCATAAAACTAAATGGAAAATGACATGGGTATGTAAATTTCACCATTGCATTTTTCCTTCCCTTTCAGGTGCATGTAGATCATAGAATGACTATGTAACTCAAAGTATGTAGCATTCACAAACATACATGTAAATTAAATTTGAAGATACTCAAAAGATTATGTGGTCCATTTAAAGCAAAGGACCTTGTGAGAATATGATCTATGTGTTCAGTTTATGTGCATGTATTATCCATAATATGAGTCTTTTTAAGCACCTATAACAATCTACATATCTTAATATGGGATCATTAATGAAAGGATATGCCCCACTTCTCCTAAAAATTAGTTGTATTCATAGAATACAAGGAATTGTTGATTCAAAGGAAAAAATATAACATGTATGCAAATAATCATCTAATGATGTGATCATATAAAATGTAAGCATATCAATGAATGTAATGAATACATTGTGTAAGCACATGATATGAAGATTGTATTGATGAATAAAAATGTTGCATCTAAACTAGGAAATATAATAGTGGTATGGCCCTTAGTGGTCAATAAAACTTGTGGAAATATATATGGAAATATGATAGGCATATGCCCTCCAATATCGTATCCAAAATTACAAGCACTTGTATCTAAAATTACAAGGTAAGGAAATTAGCTTTATTAGGTATAAAATTTAAATAACAGCATGGGCCCAACATAAGGCATAATTATATAAAAAGAGGAAATTCCCACAACTAGGAATAGAAGTGCTTAGTGTCATAACTCTAAATGTAATTGAAATGGATCAAGGAAAAATAATAATGTAATATGTAATTGTGGAATATTATATTGAATAAGAGGTCTGATATAGGCAAAATGCAGTAAGCCATGAGAAATACATAAAAAGGGAATGATTGATTCCCCCATGTTGAAAGATATGAAAATTTTAGTTCCTAAATATAAGTAAAGTGGTCCATGATTCCCTCCAACATGAATTAAAAGATGTAGTAGTGTAAGCTCATAGTCATGTAGTGAAATAATTGACTAATATGGTCTTAGCTAGCTCAATCATGTTGATAAATACACATTAAAATACCAATAAGTCATGTAATAATATGATTATCAAAGAACATGTGCAACTAATACCCCTTGATGAGAATAATAACATAATGAAGATCATGAAATATAGGGGCATGAAAAGATAATGATTGATGATTAGTGACCCCACTAATTACAATAGTGAAAAATAATACTATTTTAAGTGTATAATGTTAACCATATTTCACTATTTTCCTTTAGATGTGGAAAGAAATATTAAGAGTAGAATCATAAAATAGTATAAAATATTAGAAGTAAAATATAATAATAACACAAAACATAGAAACATAGATTTACGTAGTTCACCCAATATGGGCTAGTTCTATCCAATAATATGAAGGGATATAACCTACACCACATCCATTATAACTTCCTCTTATCTCTATCATAGTCTACTCACAAAATAATACAATGCAATACTTAGTTGTAATACAATGCCCTCATAAAAGGGGGTTTCCTTCTAGGGAAAGAAAAACTTAGATAATCTCTTCCATCATATTTTTGACCTAATGATGAAGGATCCATATTTACAATGAATAAATGAATGTCAAATGTGGCTTTTGGGGGTACTTCCCTCAAACCCCTATTGGGGGCTTGCGGTCCCAAAACCCCACATGGGGGTACCCCCCACACCCCTATGCTATAAATATTAACCAATAAGATCAAACTCCATAATTAATAATCTCCCATTTGTAGACTGATCATGACACTTCTCTAGGAAGATAATCAAGCTCCACCAAAAATCTCCCACTTAAATATTGATTACAACAAATCCATCACTACTACTCCCACTAGATTAGACTCCAACTTTGGACTGTGCAAGTTTCTTATCTTTATGATCATCCTTTAAGGCCAATTGAAACTAAGAAGTAAATAATTTTCTCCCAAATTACTACCTTTGTTAACATGTTTGTAGGATTTTGGCTAGTGTGTATCTTTTCCAACTTCAACTATCCATCTTTCAAAAACCAATTGTATGAAATGATACTTGAGTTGTATATGTTTAGTTTTATAATGAAGGTTTGAGTTCTTTGCAAGATGGATGAAACTCTAGCTATCACTATACAATCTACTATCATCTTGCTTCTTTCCTAATTCCTCCATAAACCTTTGTAACCAAATCATCTCTTTACTAGCCTTTGTAGCAACAAAGATATTCTACTTCTCTTGTGAAAGTGGAACAACTTTCTGCAGCCTTGAAATCCAACTTACCATTGTTCCACTTATAGTAAAAACATACACTGTGGTGCTCCTACTACTCTTTATATCACATGTGTTGGTTTGTTTTTAAATTCCAACCGATTCTTGAAACCATATAAAGAAATGCCAATTCTTATGCTCAAATATTTCAAGTGATAGGCCAACAAATAGGAGATCAGTTCTATGATTTTCTCCTTTGCACTTCAGGTTCTGCAAGACCTAGGAGGGCAATCCTTACAATATTAAAGGAAACTATACTCAATACGTACTAGGAAATTGTTTAAATAGAAATTATCTCATGAAATGTGCTAAGAATTACAAATAGAATAGACTTAATTGGCTAGGTTCTTGGAGACTATTGCATCACTAAATTTGAGAACATATATAAAATTTAAGGGATAAATTACAACATAAATTGGAAATTGATTTTAAATAGAATGACCATGGACATGTAACCAACATTCATACTTAGATTGGTGCCTTAAACCTGAGTTACAAAGTGAAAAAGAAATGTAATTATCTTTCAAACAACAAATTAGAAAAAATTATGTGAAATCTCATATATCACTACCTTACAATGATATTCTTTAGAATTTACAACCAATTCTTCTTAACAATCCCTGAATATGTTATAAATTTCAATATTTTAGATACAACAATTTAATTTATCGCTTTAATAAAATATATATGAAAAACATTCATTTGCATAAATGGCAACGATGAACATAAATGATCCTTGATCAATTTTATTCATAAGAGTAATAAGATATACATTTGGAGACAATTTCTTGTGAATTTGCCACAATGCATTTATATATTCTAGAATTTGTATTGATGTAGAAAAAATTACAATTGTATCTACATTTCTTTCTTGGAAGACCTAGACTAGACAAGTACAGACCTAAAATAAAATTCCCCTACTTACAAAAATCCAAGATTCTTTCAAAATAGCTCAAAATTCCTTTTATAGAAACAAGGGAGCAACAAGCTAAAATCCATGGACATATGTCACATTTCAATTTAACAATATTGTTCTAAGGATCAAATAAAATGATAGAACTTCCTTGAAAAAGACAAAAATACATCATTGGAAGATAAGACAGTTGTAGAAGCCATTGAAGAAGATCACTACAAATACAACTTCTGATGGCCAAGGAGACACTAAAATTCTTCTAATGTGAATCAAATGAGAGAAATATTCTTCCTCATTCCACCTTCTTGCATCATCAACAAACTTTATTAAACTTGTCTCCAATTTTATCAAATTATCTAAAGTTGCATTATCTCTAACTATATCTATACCATCTTCTACAAAAATAAAATTTAAGATGAGAGATAAAGTATTACTAAACTCTTCCCTGCACACCTTGTACTCCTTTAACCTTCCATCCTTAGAAAAAATTGTAGGAATGATGCCATGTTTAAGATCATATAAAAATTTCAAGGTTTTTTCTATGGAAAGTTGATAGCTCTCATGTACTATCATACTATCCTTGAAATGGAGCTTGAATTCTCAGAGATGACCTTTAACTCTATTGGATCATGGATATCAAAATTTTCTCTTTCCATCATCTTCTCCATTAACTACCTTCTTGGACACCAAGTATCTTGGATAATTTGGAGTCTATCTCTTAAGGAAATATTAACAATGAGAGCTTTATTAATTGCATAATACCCATTTCATGCATCTTCTAAATGACTTAAAATGCATGATAGCCTATACCCAAAATGCTATCAACAATTTTTGTGAGCTCTTTTCCATATTATTTTCCTTAAATTTCTTCTTTGCCTCTTTACTCCAATCAACTCCTTTAGATTATCCAATTCCATAGTAAGGGCTATTTTTTCTTGCTAATCTTTATTTCCAACCCCGGATTGAGGTGGTGGTAGCAATCCAATAATAATATTAACTTCCTCTTGCAACTTCAAAATTTGAGCATTCACCTTAACTAGGCCAGCCTCCAATCTTCTTACTATTGCCTCTATAAATATAGCTATGTTTACAATTAGTGTGGCTTCTTGTAAAGCACTTGTGTCCCCTAGTCTTCTAACAATTCACTAGCATCAACAATGACTCTAGATTTATTGGTCTCAAGAAAAATTGACCAAATGGCCAAAGTCTCATGCCTTGGGTTAAAGCCTAATCCAAAGTAGAGTGCATCTACTTGATGCTCAAATGCCAAAATAGGGTCATTCCCCTCTTGTCTCCATATAGTATCTAATGAAATTGTAGATGATATATCCCACCCCAAAAAAATAAAACATCAGTTCCTTACCAATTCTCTACCCCTTTGAGGTGTCATGTCCACCATTTTAGCATCTACCTCTTTCCAAAACTAGGCAATTATTTCCTTCTTTATTTCCTTAGTGATTTTTTGGTCCTTTAATGTTTTTTTTTCAAATCTTCACCTTTTTTGGACTAAGGATGAAATCCTTGAACTCCTTGGTAATGAACTTGTCATCCTACATGAATTCAGAGAGAGCTAATGCTCTCGCATCATCTGCCACATGATCTCCAGTCTCAAAATTTATTAGCATCCTTTCATCGGATGGTCTTTCAACCACAAATCTGGTAGGAGGATGCATTAATTGTACTATATCAAAATATTCTAGAAATTCATCAAGACCTATGGGATATTCCACCAAAGATTCAATGGTGGGAGCCACTTGTTGCAAAGGTGTATTATAATCAAGGACTAGATTTGTTCCATTGCTTGGGAGGAAGAAACAAGTTTATCTACTTTATACATCTTTAGGGGTACATTTGCTAATAGATTAGTTGCATTGTCAAGCATTGTCATGATCCTAAGAATTAGATCTTGAATTTTTGTATATGCACCCTTGTAGGAAGGGTCTACCCCTCTTCTTCTTTCTTCTGCAATTTGGATCTTCACCCATTAATGCCCCTTTTTGGTATCTTCCTCTATTGAGGAAAATTTTCTTATCAGATCCTTAATTAGATCATGCTCATGGATGAACATAACAATCTTATTTTAGAGTTCGTACTAATGTCTAGTAAACTTGGTGGCGGTCACACAATCTAGAGGGAAAACCTAATTGAACAATCCACTTGAACCTTTGGAAAGACCTTCATTGAATTATTGACCAGGGCTAGTAAACTTGTGATGGTATCGGCACTGTATGTGCTTTCAAAGACTTAATATTACCTTAATTCATCCTAGTATAGGTGTTACACTTGTTGAGAAATCATAAAACTGCATAATAGTAAAGGAAGTAATGTTGGCAATATTGCTACGAGTACCTACACTATAAGACTAACTAATTATTGTCAAGAAAAGAATGTTGGGAATTAACTGATACAAATAACTAAACCTACACTACACTCTAGAGTAAAAAAAACTCAAGCAATTACAGTATAATTGTGAAACAAGAATTATTCATGAATCCATTAATTAATGTAACACAAAGAATCTATTTAACTTAACTTGCATTTATGAAGTAACTACTAAAATTGAAATGAAATAACACGAAATGGAGTGAAGGCCAATTACCTTGAGTAGCCCTCGATCAAGTGACTATCTTCACTAATATAAACCAAATCTAGCTTCTTAGATTAAGGTAATTATAATAACTCAAACCATTCATTGCAGAACTGCAAAAACTATCACATGAGATTTTTTTGAGATATCTTATTCATGAAACCATGATTTGAACAATAAACATTGTTTGCATAAGAAATAAAAACTAGAATCGAAAGTATTTGGCAACTATATTTTCTCTTGAACAAATAATCAACTAACTAACTAGCTAACTCCAACCTCAACCATCAAGCCATAAATATAGGCACAAGGGAGTTTATTAAAATAGGACTCTAAACTAAAACCATAAATCACCACTCCCTAGATATCAAAGTGTGATAAAGACTCAGTAATCTAAATTGCAACTAAAAAGGAAGAAGAGTCCAAGTAGGATTGTGATTGTTGTAATAGAATTGGAATATGGAATGCTCAAATCAGTTATGTTAGAATCCCAATTGTAATAGGGTTCTTCACCTTCAGTATCTTTATTGAACTTCATAATGATGCACAATCATCTTCATTAAGTGTCTCCATGATGTAGTTGTTGTGCTCCATTTATTCTGGAACCTCCCTTGCTTTGTTGTTTAGGAACTCCTTTGGTTGCGGGTTGCACCTCGCAGTTGTTGCAAACTACAATCTACCTCTCCTAGTTGCAAAGAGTTATTTCACAAAACATGCAAACAATACTAACAACCATAGCTATGCACAAATATCAATTACATTCCATACATATCCACACATAAATTATGCAATACACATCACATCATAACCATATTTCTATATACTTTAAATCAAGTTCAAGGTTGTATAATAAGCATAAGGATAACATAGTGTAGGAATATGTATAAGATAAATATTTGGTTTAATGTTTATGAACTTGTATAAAAACATAAGAATTTAACTATCTAATGACTAGACTCATCACGTATATTTGTTCTTGACATCAAGAATGAAATGCTCAATATCACATTTCCTTATCTTGTCTACTCTCATCCTATAAGGTAGCAACTTACTTAGAATCAATTCCAATCCTTCTCTAGTTGTTACTTGAAAATTTGAGATCAGTATGGAGGGAAAAATCACATGCTTCATATAATTTCTAGAATGAGTCTTATCTGACTCATTTAATTACCACATAATCTCCAAGTATTCAATTCTATCAAGAATAAATTTGGGTAGAATATGGGGTGCCACTAGGGAACCATAAAATCTAATTAGAACCATAAAATATAATTACTATAGCATCTGAGTAGAAGAATCAATCTCCCCAATTGTGATCAAATCCTAATTCAGGTTGGAGCTCTTTAGGCATCAAAAACTTTTTGACTTCTTTAGAAAATCCCCAATCAAACCTCTATCCTAGATTTCTAAGAATATCCCTAACAAAGTACTCC
This sequence comes from Sequoia sempervirens, assembly GCA_007258455.2. Taxonomy (NCBI): domain Eukaryota; kingdom Viridiplantae; phylum Streptophyta; class Pinopsida; order Cupressales; family Cupressaceae; genus Sequoia; species Sequoia sempervirens. Next base: position 16,809 of record VDFB02261008.1, on the reverse strand, counting down.
TTAAAAATGTTTTATTTTTCTATGTCACAACTGCTATCCCATATGTACATCCATTCTTATACTGGGAGCATCCTCTTTTGAGCATCAAAAGCTCTAATCTACAGGCAAGAGGACCATATATTTCTTCCACTATAAAGAAAATTATGGCACAAAAAGGAGTTCCATTTGAAGTGGATAATAGTTTCATTCTCTTTAATCTAGAACATAATGGTTTGTGCATCCCATCTAATACAAACACTGCATAGTTATAGGGTTTGTTTACATCCCTACTTTGGATGTCAACTACTAACACCATCATACTAATTGACATCTAGGTTTTGTAATCCATACCCAAAATTTGGCACAAATCCTTGACAAAATAATCTTTGAAGATGTTATAATTGAAGGGCTCCAATCTCCACTAGAAAGCCTCTTCAATTCCATAACTGTGCATCCATTTCACTCTATAACCATCCATTAACCTTTGGTAATCCCTAGTTAATGTCCCTAAATCAACAGGCAAATGAGAATTACTATCCAGGTTGAAAACATCACATATATCTATGGGGACTTTATATGTAACCCCGTTAGCTCCACTATCTTTTCTTTTGATTAAAATATCATGAATAGATCCTAAAATTTTACTCAATTGTTTCCATTGTAGTAAGCCATTGTTCCCCCAAAACAATAGCTTCTACACCCATGGAGAAAGAAAATATTGGGCTATCAAGATGATAATATCCCATGAATAGTTTAATTTTGTAGCATTTCCTGGAACAACTAAAGGTACCACCATCTGCAATCAAAACTTGAAACTCTAGAGTTGTATATATAAAATAGTTTAGACGAGTACCCGAATTTTTTTTGATGAAATTATTAGTACTACCCATGTCTATTAAGAATGTTGCTCTTTGCTTCTTTAAGAAACCCATGACCTTGAGAGTTTGTGGTGCGGTAAAACCTAAGAGTGCATGATAATAAATGATTGGTTGGGAATATTGTGATTCCTTATCACCCTCTAATATTGGTTCCTCCTCTTCTTCCTCACTTAGATCTTGAATATAAATAATTTATTTTCATTGCATTTATTTCTCGACTATATTTTCTATCACAATTGAAATATATCCTTTTTATCGCTTCTCAAATATTTGTGGTGTTAATCTAGTAGGTTGAGGAAGAGAAGATGTTGAATATCCTTTCTCTCTTATTCCATTATCCCCTTGCTTCTAGGAATCAAATACTGTTGGAAAATGTGCCTCAAACATTACAGACTGAAACCTCCTTTAGAGCAATGTCGATGTGACATTCTGATTGTCTGGCCAACTAGCAGTTTATTTTATCCAATTCTGAACAGGTCGCTGTGACCCTAAAGAAGTCTTGCCAAAAGGTACACGGTGGGGTCTATCAATGTAGCTTGGTGTATTCGCTATGACCTCATAGCGCTCGGGAGAGCCTTGGCCGAAAGGCCATTCATTCATTTATCGGCGTGACTCTTAGCAACTATGATCTTCGGTGAAGCTTATGGTTCTCGCTAAGATGTCTCAGCGAAGTGTTATTCTCTTGCTGACAGCATATGAATTGATGTCCTCAGGGTAACTTATTATGGCTCGGTGAGAAGTCACCGCGAAATCAAATGTTATGCCGACTGTGTTTTATCGGAGAGACTTAGCCGAAGGAAGTGACTTCGGGAAGATGTCCTACCGAACTAGATATGTCTTAGTGACTAAGACTTAAGTTGGAATCTTCGGTATATCTTAATGAACTCGAAGAAAGGTATTAGCGATAGAAGAAAGCTATGCCAACAGGGACTACTTGGGAGTTATCGATATAACTCTTAGACTTCGTTATGAGGTCTGAGCGATAAGCAATTGTCTTGCCGATAGTCGATGGCTATCGAGGTAACTCTTGGCGACAGTCAGTCTTCGGTGAAACATATATAAATCGGTAAGTTCTCTCGGCAATGGAAAAATGTTTTGGCGACAGGTGAACACTTCGGAGTAGCATATGAAGATCGATATGAACTATTGGTGATAGGAGTAAGTCTTGCTGACTTCTACTTGGTGCTCGGAAGGCATGGGGACTTCGGTGTAACTCTAGTGTTTCGCTATGACCTTCTAGCGAAAAGCGATAAGTCAAAGCGACTACTGAGATTCTTGGTGACATCGGTATGAGTTCAATGTGGCATCTGTGAGACACTGTTAGTGTCTCACCGAGATGCCAATGCAATATGAATTCTGTTGACCGTGTATGACTTCTGATGTGGCATCACGTGGACGAATTAGAAGAGCCGAATTGAAACCGTTGGTAGTTTGTTCATTGCAACGGTTCTGTGAGGGAGCTCAACAGTCAGGAAACGACATGGTTATAGTCAGAAGTTACAGATGTTTTGAAGGTTGAATTGTAGTTTGATCAATAGTGAAGTGCGAAGAATTCGAACTGTATCAGTGAAGGATTAAAATCTGTAAAGGCTGTAACCTGGAAGTTTTTTGTTCGAAGAAGGTTCATCATGAATGTTGTTGTATAATGACACCAGAAAGATAAGTCTGGAATTGTATGTATTTTTTGATTACTGAAATACAAAGTGATTTCTCTTGGTGTGGTGGGTTTTTCTCCCGTAAGGGTTTTCCCACGTATATCTAGTGTTTCATGTGTGTTTGTCTAAATACTCTGTTTCTGTAATCTGTCTCATAGTGCATCTTAACTTGACTGTAATTGAAAATTTAAAAGTACTTCTGCACTCTTTCTTGAGGTATTGACGTTAGGAAAATTGTTTTCCGCATCTAGTTTTCCTTACAAGTGGTATCAAAGCCTAGCCAGTTGTGTTATCCTTAGGGGTACATTGGGTTTTTTGTGTCAATACTGTTCAGTGGGATTTTTGTAGAGACTGTTATTTCTATTTACAGATTAAGATGTCTAGTTCATTTGGGAAGATTGAAATAGAGAAATTCAATGGCAGTAACTTTGAATTGTGGAAACTCAAGATGGAGGATCTCTTAGTAGATCGAGACCTTTGGCTTCTTTGTGTGCAACTAAACCTATAGGCATGAAGCAAGAAGAATGGGACCTTGAATAGAAAAATGAAGAGACGACCAGAAGCTTTTGAGAACTTCAGTTCGCTCTCATTACATGAAGAATACGCTTCTCTTTAATGAAGAAGGCGAAAAAGTTTAGCGGTATCTTTGCGTGAATAAGTTGTTGAGAAAGAGCTTTACTCTTTGAGAATACAGGAAGGAGGGTTTGTAGCTGATCATTTGAATGCATTCAACATGCTACTCGCACAATTAACATCTGTTGGTGTAAAGATTGAAGAAGAATATCGATGTATGCTTTTGTTATGTTCTTTTCTAGACTCATGGGATCATCTAGTGATGGCTATTGGGAGTACAACATCCAGTTTCAAAATGGAAGATACTGTTGGTTCTTTGCTGTCAGAAAATGAGAAAGAAAATACAAAGAGGCTCTGTTGTCCGAGAGGAAAGGTCTAGGAGAAAGGCAAGAAGAAGGACAAGAAGTCCAAATCGAAATCAGAGGGGAGATCTAAGTTTCCTGGCAAGAAGTCCAAGGTGAAGTGCTGGAACTGTGGGCAACCTGGTCATGTCCGAAAGTTGTAAAGAGGAAAAAGAAGAAGAAAGGATCTTCCGATAATGGTTCTTCTCATAGTGATGGTGACGCTTCATTGCATCCTTGGCCACTCAGGCATCAGATGATGTCTAGTTGATCGATTCTGGAGCATCGTTCCACATGACATCTCACAGAGAATGGTTTACAAAGTATGAAGAATACGATGGTGGAAAGGTGTACTTGGCGAGTGATTCAACCTTGGAAATTGTTGGCCGTGGAAGAGTCAGAATCCAATTCCCTAATGGCAGAATAAAGGGGATCAATAATGTTATGCACATACCAAGTTTGGCTCGAAATCTATTGTCTGTAAGTATGCTAAATGATATCGGAGTAAAATTCTTGTTCTCGGAGAGTGGCTGCAAGATGACTAGAGGTTCAATGGTGCTGGCTAGAGGTGCTCGAATTGGTACCCTGTACAAGCTGGATGCACAAGCTATCCATTGTAATAGTGTCTCTTTGAAGTCACTGAAAGCTGCTCATGGAGGTAAAGAGGGAAATATCCCTAATTATGTAAACTCTACGGAAGTAAAACTTCCTGCTGAGAAGACTATGCTTTGGCATCATAGGTTAGGCCACATAGGAGAAAAAGGTTTGAAAACCTTGAAGAACAAAAACCTGGTTGAGGGGCTTGAAGATTGTAATCTGGAATTTGAATTATGTGAGCACTGTATATATGAAAAGCAGCATCGTGTTTCATTTTATGATAGTCCTCATAAAACTTCTGGTTTGTTAGACTATATTCATTTGGATGTGTTTGGTCTAGTAGATGTTCCTTCTTTGTCTAAATCAAGATACTATGTTTTGTTCATTGATGATTACTCAAGAAGAGCATTTATATATTTTGAAAATGCATCAGTAGTGCGGTCGATTTAAGGGTTTAGGAAGTCTTGTTGAAAATCAAGCTGGTAAAGGCATGAAAGGGAATGAGATAATGGTGAGGTGAGGTATGTTGCCAGGTGGTTTGAGAGAGAATACATGGAACCATGGAATCAAAAGACACAAGACTACACCTTACATACAATAGAATGGAGTTGTAGAAAGGTTCAATAGGACAGTGATGGAGAGAGCACGAAGTATGCTTACTAGTGCTAGTTTGGAAGAGAAGTTATGGGCTGAAGCTACTGTTACTGCATGTTACTTAATTAATTGGTCTCCAAACTTTGCTCTTGTTGATAAGACACCTTTGGAAGTGTGGTCTGGTAAGAAGCCCTCTCTTAGAAATATTAGAGTCTTTGGCTGTGAGGCATATGCACATGTGCCGGATGTAAAAAGATCTAAGTTGGAAAACAAGGCTATTAAGTGTATTTTTATTGGCTATAGTGCTAACATCAAAGGATACAAGCTTTGGAATCCTATTACAGAGAAGGTTGTATACAGCAGAAGTGTAATCTTACGTGGTACCGGAAATTCCACCACGGATCTGCGGTCGGGGAACGAGGTGAAAATAATGCGTCGTAACGGCATTTCCTCTACGCAGAGAAGAGAGGAATTAGATTCAAGCAGTACCTGAAGCCGAGGAGCTCACGGCGGGTTACAGCTACGAAGAAGATGCACCTCGACCTCGGCCGGTGAAAGTCTTTGAGAAAAGGAAACAATAACCGGATAGGTATGGGTTCTCATTAATTGATTCTACTTGTGCCTATCCCTTGATTTCTAGCACTGATGAGCCTAGGACTGTAAAGGAGGAAATTAAAATGTCTGATTCAGATTCTTGGTTGGAAGCCACGAAGGAAGAAATGGCGTCATTAGATAAAAATGAAACCTAGAGTCTGGTGCCCTTGCCTAAAGGCAGAAAACCTGTCGGCTGTAAATGGGTATTTAAGAAAAAGATTGGTCTGGATGGCAGTGTAGAAAAATACAAAGCACGACTGGTTGCAAAGGGTTATTCCCAGGTAGAGGGAATTGACTATGGGGAAATCTTTTCTCCTGTAGCATAGCTAACGTCCATTAGATTTCTATTGTCACTTGTAGCAGCTTATGACTTAGAGGTTGAACAGATGGATGTGAAGACAACATTTCTTCATGGTGATCTTGAAGAAGAAATCTATATGTCCCAGCCTGAGCACTTTGTTGAGAAAGGTAAAGAAAAACTGGTATGCAAATTAAAGAAGTCTCTGTATGGGTTAAAGCAGTCACCTAGAATGTGGTACCAGAAATTTGATACCTATGTATTATCTTTAGGATTTGTGAGATCAAAATCTGATCACTGTGGATACTATAAAGCTGAAAGTGATCAAGTGCTTGTTATTGCTCTTTATGTTGACGATATGTTGTTCATAGGAAATAGCAAGTTAATGATTTCTGATCTTAAGTCTCAGTTGTCTGCTAAGTTCGAAATGAAGGATCTTGGTGCAGCAAGGTATATTCTAGGGATGGAGATAACCAGGGACAGGAAGAATAGAAAGCTTTGGCTCAATCAGAGTAAGTATATAAAGACTGTTCTAGAGAGATTTTGTATGAATGATTGCAAACAGTTAGTTGTTCCAGTCATGCAGGGAATGAAACTATCTGTTGAGGACTGTCCAAAATCTCCTATTGAGATGGAGGACATGACCAGTGTGCCCTATGCTAGTGTTGTAGGCAGTCTCATGTATGCAATGGTCTGTACAAGACCAGACATTTCCCAAGCAGTGGGAGTACTTGAATCTCAATTTATGGCTAATCGGAGGAGTACATTGGGATGTGAAGGGTGTTTAGGTATTTGAAGGGAACTTCAGATTTTTGCATTGTGTTACACCATGGGAATTTGGTTGAATCACAAAGGACTCTCAGCATTCGTGGTTATGTAGACTTTGATTGGGCAGGGGACATTGACAGCAGAAGATCCACCAGTGGATACGTTTTCACGCTAAATGGTGGTGCAGTGAGTTGGATGAGCAAGCGGCAGGATGTATTCGCTTTGTCCACTATAGAGGCTGAATACATGGTAGCTACTCATGCTTGTAAAGAAGTTGTATGGTTGAAACTTTTTTGTTCTAACATTGGTTTTGATGCAGGGGAAATAACAATCTTATGTGACAGTCAGAGTGCCATTTGTCCGGCAAAGAATCCAACTTTCCATGCCAGGATGAAACATATTGATGTACAGTACCACTTTGTACGATATATGGTTGAGGATGGAAAGGTCAGTTTGGAAAAAGTTGATACTATGGAGAATGTTGCAGATGCATTGATGAAGCCAGTGAGCACAGACAAGTTCAGGTGGTGTGCCAGTTCAATGGGCCTTAGTGCCCATGTTTTTCAGTTAAGTAATTTTTTGTGAGCTCTGGAGGTGTCTGAATGATCTTCATCAAGTGGGAGATTGTTGGAAAAAGTGCCTCAAACATTACAGACTGAAACCTCCTTTAGAGCAATGTCGGTGTGACATTTTGATTGTCTGGCCGACTAGCAGTTTATTTTATCCAATTCTGAACAGGTCGCTGTGACCCTGAAGAAGTCTTGCCGAAAGGTACACGGTGGGGTCTATCGCTATAGCTTGGTGTATTCGCTATGACCTCATAGCACTCGGGAGAGCCTTGGCCGAAAGGCCATTCATTCATTTATCGGCATGACTCTTAGCGACTATGATCTTCGGTGAAGCTTATGGTTCTCGCTAAGATGTCTCAGCGAAGTGTTGTTCTCTTGCCGACAACATATGAATTGATGTCCTCAGGGTAACTTATTATGGCTCGATGAGAAGTCACCACGAAATCAAATGTTATGCCGATTGAGTTTTATCGGAGAGACTTAGCCAAAGGAAGTGACTTTGGGAAGATGTCCTACCGAAGTGGATATGTCTTAGTGACTAAGACTTAAGTTGGAATCTTCGGTATATCTTAATGAACTCAAAGAAAGGTATTAGTGATAGAAGAAAGCTATGCCGACAGGGACTACTTGGGAGTTATTGATATAACTCTTAGACTTCGTTATGAGGTATGAGCGATAAGAAATTGTCTTGCCGATAGCCAATGGCTATCAGGGTAACTCTTGGCGACAGTCAGTATTCGGTGAAACATATATAAATCGGTAAGTTCTCTCGGCGATGGACAAATGTTTTGGCAATAGGTGAACACTTCGGAGTAGCATATGAAGATCGATATGAACTCTTGGCGATAGGTGTAAGTCTTGTTGACTTCTACTTGGTGCTCGGAAGGCTTGGGGACTTCGGTGTAACTCTAGTGTTTCGCTATGACCTTCTAGCGAAAAGCGATAAGTCAAAGCGACTACTGAGATTCTTGGTGACATCAGTACGAGTTCAATGTGGCATCGGCGAGACACTGTTAGTGTCTCACCGAGATGCCAATGCAATATGAATTATGTTGATCGTGTATGACTTTTGATGTGGCATCACGTGGACGAATCAGAAGAGTTGAATTAAAACCGTTGGGAGTTTGTTCGTTGCGATGGTTCTGTGAGGGAGCTCGATAGTCAGGAAACGACATAGTTATAGTCAGAAGTTACAGATGTTTTGAAGGTTGAATTGTAGTTCGATCAATAGTGAAGTGCGAAGAATTCGAACTGTATCAGTGAAGGATTAAAATCTGTAAAGGTTGTAAACTGGAAGTTTTATGTTCGAAGAAGGTTCATGATGAATGCTGTTGTATAATGACACCAGAAAGATAAGTTTGGAATTGTATGTAATTTTTTATTATTGAAATACAAAGTGATTTCTCTTGGTGTGGTGGGTTTTTCTCCCGTAAGGGTTTTCCCACATATATCTGGTGTTTCATGTGTGTTTGTCTAAATACTCTGTTTCTGTAATCTGTCTCATAGTGCATCTTAACTTGACTGTAATTGAAAATTTAAAAGTACTTCTGCACTCTTTCTTGAGGTATTGACGTTAGGAAAATTGTTTTCCGCATCTAGTTTTCCTTACAAATACTTCTCCTCTACCTTGCATGCTAATATCCTTTTTAGGAGTGTGTGTGTGCTTGACTCACGTGGCTCAAACTAGTATGAGAATTGATCCAATAGATCTTACACCCTATTACATGGTATTAGAGTAGTATTGGAAATCATTTACTTGGTTCGATAATTTACTATTAAGAGGTTTTTTCAATTTGTGGAGATAGTGGTTATATGTATAGTTTGGGTGTGTGTTTTGTGTTCTAAAAATCTTTGTGTAGAGGTCATGAATCTTTGAGTTGTATTTTCTCGTGTTAGATCTTAGAAAGGGCACGTAAATCACAAAATAAAATTTCACAAATTAAGACCTCGTGAATCTCAAAAGGTTGGTCCAAAGGTCTATATTTGATGCCACAATTTGGTTATTAAAGGCCACATGAATATCACAAAGGCTGATCCAAAGGTCTATGTTTGAGGCCATGAACCCATAAAAATTTTTAGCCCCTCGTCACATTACATGATCATATGAGGGCTAAAAACATGGGTTAGATACTAGTAAGGGTTTATATTTAGCCCCCTCTCCAATTTCAGTTAGAAATGCAACTTTAAGTTTTTAAATGTAAAAAAAAAGGTGACATGGGAAATATTGGAATTACTGTAACTTCTAAATGGCAACTCAAATTCAAGTACTATTTTTTCTAATGTGAATATTTTTATGTCCAATCCATTGAAAATGTTATCACACAAATTATAATGTGCCCTTTTTCATTCGATTGGAAATCCTATGCACTAAACATATAGTGTGCCAAAATATGGGAAGATGTCAATATTGAATCAAGGTGGGCGTTATTGTGTCATGTCATGTGCACTTCCACATTTCCTTTCACATTTTATTTCTTTGTTTCTTTTCTATAAAAGAAATCACCTTAAGCATTGATTTAAATCAGATTGTCAAACCTTTAACACCTTTTAATTATCATGATTGGAAACTAAAAATTTCAATTCTACCTAAAGAATAAAGGGTTTTATAGGGTAACAATGGGCACTAAGAAAGAACAAATGTGATCAAGCCTTCAAATGCATGTGTCTTAATGTGTTTCCTGAACTCCTCTTTCATGTAGAATCCTTGAATACATCCAATGAATTTTTCCTCACATTAATTTTTTGTGGAAGACAAATGAAATGAAAGGTCATGAGTTAGAGAATGAACTCATCAGTTGAAGCCCTAGTTCATTTGATGCCCTAGAGGACTTCTTCACTAAGATTACAATTGAAGGAATGTGAAATAGAGAAAAAAGAGGATCAAATTATTCTTTCTATAATCTCCAAATTAGGTCCTAATTATTGTGTTTGTATCTATCTTCTACTCTCCAAATTAGGTCCTAATTATTTTGAGTTAACATTACCCTCGTAAACATGAGTTTTTTCAACATTGATATTGATAGGATTTTGATTGTATGACTCTTGATTTATGATGTTATTAAGGTTATCAAATTGCAATTGAAAATATAATAACGTCAAACCATTACTTATTCCATAAATGATATGCTTTCAACTTAATAGAACTTTATTAGTTGGAAACCACGGCCATGAAACCACCTAAACATACTTAGGTACATGAGGCTCAAACGTGAAGGTATGATGTTGTATTTACTCACAAAGCTCACTTAAAAGCTAAGCTTTTATGAAAAGGAACCTAGCTTAGATGGCGTGTGTGGATGGTTGAAAGCTTTGTGTTTTGATGTAGAGGAAGCATGTGGGTGTCTCTATGTTCGCTATGGCATCTTCATCACTACTTTATCCTACAAAAGTTTAAAAGCATCCCAAAAAAAATAGAAATTTTGTTCAGCAATTTATAGAATTGAATTCCATGTGACTACTACCCTACACATTTCTCACTATCAAAGTGCATGAATATGTGGATAACTTGACCTTTAGTTTGTAGAAAATACGAAAGATATCAATGCCATGTTTGTAAATACCCCTATTTTCTCATTGTAATGGACTTACATGAGGGAACATGTTGTAAACTTGCTTAGGTTTAGATAAGTCAACATGAAGAAAAATTCTCTCTCAAATATTTTAACAAAAAGATTAGTTTGAATTTACAAATTAACCAAATCAAAATTATGAATGAAAAAGAAATGTTTCACTTGGTTATTAATTGTAAAATTAAATTCAAATTTATTAAAACTCAGTGTTCGTTTAGATGAAACAATTGTTGGAACACGTTTGTTAAAATATTGACCTATTAATGCCCAATACAAATGTCAGAGATTAGCGAATCCATGGGAGGCGGTCAATACATGTCCTGAATCTAAAGGGAGATGTTAGTGATTAGTCCAACAATCCCACCCTCAACATCACTTGAGGGGATTTGAACCCACAACTTGACTCTGATACCATTTGTTGGAACACATTTGTTGTTGCGCCAAAAGAACAACCTTTTAGACTACAATACAAATACCAGAGATAAACGAATCCACAAGAGGTGGTTAGTCCATGTCACAAATCCGAAGGGAGATGTTGATGATTAGTTCAACAACAAAAAAATAAAATTCAAATAAAAACATGTAAATAAATAAAGTTATTGAATGCAAACTTCATTGTTGCAAGTGGATTTTCTCAAAAGATCGAGATGTAGGTGTTCAACTATTTGCTTTAAAACTTATATGTATTTATTGAAAGCACGGATCCATTTTTGAGAATTTGTAGTTCTATTTATAATTTCTTAAGAGGGAAGATGAACAATGGAAATTTATGTGGAAAATTGATGGAGGAGAATGAATGAGAGGATTTTTCTCCATATCAAGAAGAAGATTACGGGTGCTCATTTAATTTGTTTAGGATGAAGAGATGAGATTAAATTAGTTATAAATAGGGATAGTCATAAATAATTAATTGCAACAAAAAATAGGAGGGAAAAGCAATTAGTGTTCATCTCTAAAAATGGTGAAGAAAAATAGACTAATTAAATAATATATTTATTTAATTAACTAGTAGTAGATTAAAATAATTAAATAATATTTATTTAATTAACTAATATGATGAAAACAGATTTACATAAGGTGACATTGATACGATGTTAAGGAAATTTTGGATACCTATACATTCAATTTATAACACTTAAAATTATTTGAGAAAAACCAAGACATATCTACTTGGAACCTCTAACATCAAAGAGAAGGAAATGTCAGTTCTTAAATTTCTTTTAAAAAAAAATCAAAGAGATTATAATTAATCTTAGAAAGACATACTAAAATTTACCCCATCAATTGTATATATAAATCTAATCCCTAACACTTACTTAACCCTCCTCTTTATATATATATATGTGTGTACAAACTTCAAATGAAATCATTTCTCCCTTTTAGAGAGCATTCTTTACCCAAATTTCTAAATCAGCAAATTGTTGAATAGAAGAGAAAACTAATTTTTTTTGAAAAAAATAAATTTCAAATTTGAATATTATTGTCTATATAAGTTAAACTTGACTATCAACATGAAAGCATAATAAAAAGTTCCTCCCACACAAAATAGAAAAATCCATTGCAACACATTTTAAATGTTGATTTCAAAGTCATTAATAAATTAAAACTATTTGATAAAGTTAAATGTTAATTTTTAATTTTTTTTAGTTTATATTGTTAAATTTAGAACATATAGGTCATTAGATCAATTTATTCTTTAACTAATTATGATGAATTATCCACTTTCAATTGTATTACAATGGTAAAGACTAATTGCTATGTGACACTTATTTGTGTTGACAAATATTTTCATACATATCGAAAAATATTTGATACAACAAAAATTAATAGACAATAATTATTTATATATATAGACATCAATGAAATATTTCGCCTCTATCCATATCACTTTTCTATGAGAAGTCATACATAATTGGAACATCATAGCATGCAATTACTTGCTAAATGTGAAAGAGGAGCTGTTTTTCTTTATTCTTAATATATAAAAATCAACTTGAGGCTTCAATAAAAAGTATACATTTCAATTATATAAAGTTATCTATTTCATATTATGCGTCCACTTTATATGTTATATATTATGGTTAAAGTGTCAACTTTCCACATTGAGGGTAGCCCTCATCATATACATGGCACTTTGTGACTCTTTATATCAATGTGTTTGTTCTTTATATTGAACGAACAAATTACTTATCAAATTCTAGATGAAAATGTAAAACATAGAAAAAGTTGAGCACAACTATTGATCATATATAACAAAAAAACAACAATAAAAGTACCTTCTCTTTTACATCAAACATAACCTTCACCGTAAACAAAGATGATGACTTTTTACATCAACATGCTCGCTCTTTATTCTGAATAGACATCGGAAATGAGATTGTAAAAAACCAAAAAATTGAACACAATATTGATCAATATTGATCATACATAATGAAGAACCAAATATTCCCATTACAAAAGCATGGGCTTTCTACATCAAAGGTGGCCCTCACCATATTGTGACTCTTTACATCAATATGCTAACTCTTTATATTGAGTGGACATCACCTTCCAATTTCTGATGAGATTGATGATGTGTGGCAGAAAGCAGTGAAAGGAAGGTGTTGAGGACGTGTGGGGATGCAAATGCAACTTGCTTTAATGGAGGTCGCTGCAGGGTTAACATCAGATACTCTTTATGGGCCACCATTTATTTTGTGGCCCAAATTTCCTTAAGCGTTTTTTAATTTATACTATAAATTGTGAATTGCATTCTTTATGCAACTACTAAAGCAGGAATGTACGGTGTACGGTGTCTAGGATGATCATATTCAACGGTTCCATGAAAGAATAATCTTTGTGGTGGTTTATAATGATGCCATGTGTAACTGATTTATGTGATAATGTATAGTCTAGCTTGTTGCAATTTAAGGAAAAGTGAACATTTTGTTGGGACAATTCATATGTGTTTATGAATTGAAGGTTTTTTTTTATGAAAATGTGTGGGTAAATAATGAGCATTGTTGAATTTATGTTATTGGTCATTTAATTCACATTAATAAGATTTAATTGAAATAATAATTTATTTTCATTCAATTTTTAGTATCTAATTTATTTAATTGAAAGTTGTTTCTATTTTATTTGTGAATATTTTTTATTTGTATTATGTAGTAAATGTTTCACACATGGTATGTTTGCTACACTCTAAATTTATAGCATGTATTGGAATATGTGATTGATTTGTAGCTATGATAGTTTTTAATAAGTCATTTATGGATCCATAAGTATAATATTGTATATTGGGTTGATCTCATTGAAATTAGAATATTGATATTGCCTTTAAGTATATCTATATAAGAAGTATTGAGTAGTAATTAAGTATTATAGTGCAAATTATATTCTTGTTGAAGACTTTGGGAGGTTACCTCCTCAAAGTGGCTTATTATTGCCAAGTATTTACATCTCATTTCCTATCATATTCTTCTCTTGTGCAAGTAAATTTATTACAAGCGGTACTAGAGCATGATCATGGCACTTGAAAGACAATAAGCAAGGTGAGTTTTTTGAATTATAAGGTCTTGTTATCAAGCACATATCTCCTTTAGTTCTATATTTTTCTTAAAATCTAGAGTGTTGATTAAGGACATGTTAGAGTAGATACAATCCCATTTTGAGGTTATTTTAAGAATTTTTGAAGGCGTTATGAAATTAGAGTTTCACCAAATTCACTTCCAAGCTACTACAACTAATTCAGTTTTTCGGAATTTTTTCACTAGGGTGAGGGTTATACTCAAGTAAGTCATAATTAAAAATCTATAATTTTTTAATTTGTTCTACGTTATTCTAAAAGTTATTTTTATATCATTATGGAGGGAGTTCAACAAGGGGCAAAGGAAAGATTATAGTCACACTTGAAAATACACTTGACAAAATGAGTCAATATTAGGTGAAATGAATCCCATAGATGTTAAAGCTACTATAAATGAAGTAATCAGTAAGGTTAACAAGAAACTGTGTTTGAATAATGAAAGAGGAGATCAAAGGGACCACCAAGAAATAAGATATCAAGGAAATACTCAAAAAACTAAATTCTTTCAAGAGTTCTATGGAAGCCCAACAAATTGATTCACATAAAAAGATGTGGGAAGCAAGGGTAACTTCTAAGGGACTTCAAGATTCTTGGTTTGGCTTTGATTTATAGTAGGGCCATCACCCAAAATACTTATATGACCAACTCTAGGCACTTAATGTCAATAATGGATATGCAAAAGTTTGATGGAAAGGATCCAACAAATTGGCTCTACCAAATGGTGAAATTATTTTATCTTCATCATGTTCCATGTCAAAAGAAGATTGAAATTTAATTATTATACTTAGAACAAGATCAATATATTTGGACCTATTGCTAGCTATGTGATGAGGAAAATAAAGAATGGGTGTGTAGTTACATTATGATCTATTTTCCAAAAGGAACTCACAATGTACATTATAGAAATAGTCTTATGGTTAGTTATTTTAGTTGAAGATCACGATATTAAAAAAATAGGTATACAATTAAGAACTATACTCAACAATTTCAAATTTTGTCTTTAATAGTGGAGCATCTTACAAAGGAAATTTAAATAAACTATATCTATGGGGTCTAAAAGACCACATCAAATATGAGGTACACATAGTCAATCTAACCTTTATCTTTGAATCAATGATTATGGAAATGTAGGTAGAGGAAAATATTTTGGCTACAAAACTACAAGGGTTAATAATTATAAGAGAGGAGCTCGCCAACACAATCATTCCCTTAAACTAATAGATTAACTCCTTAATAAATTCAAGAAAAGGGATCAAAGGGTTATATTTTTAATTGTAATAGAAAATATAATTGCTAACATAAATATTCTAAAAATAAGTAGTTCTACATTGAATGTGCTAGTAAAGAACAAGATGACAAAGAATAATAAATACTAGAAAATATTGACAACCTAGATAAGGAATCAAGAGATGTCTAACCAACTATTTCTTATCATGCACCTTTTAGAGTCGGTACTTCACAAACCCTCAAGGTAGTTGGTTTCTTAGAAAAGAGATAGTAATAGTGTTGATAGACTTAAGAAGCATCACAACTTCATCAACACTAAACTTGTCACTCATATAAATTATTATACTTATCTAGCTCTATATTTTTAGGTCATGATTGCTCATATAAATTATTATACTTATCTAGCTCTATATTTTTAGGTCATGATTGCAAATGGGGGTATAGTCAATTATTTGGGAAAATATCATAGTATTAAACTTGACATCCAAGAGAATATCTACATTGCTGAGAAATTCAAAAAGATCCAAACAGTCTTCCTCTGGTTTGGTACTAAGGAAAAGAAGAGGATGCCTCTTGTCAGTTGGGATAAGGTGTGCCTTCTTAAAGCTGGGGGAGGGTTGGGCATTAGAAAATTCCAATCTACCAACAAATCCTTGCTTCCCAAGGTAGGATGGGACCAGATAAGGAATAAAAAGGATTGGTGCAGAATAATGAATGCCAAATACCTAGGCAATTGTCCCCTAATTAGGTGCATTTCGAATGATCACCCTCATGGGTCCTTAGCTTGGAATAATGTTTGCAAGATGAAGAAGTTGCTTCAATAAGGACTAAGATGGAAAATTGGTAGTGGCAATTGTATTTGTTTCTAGGAAGACCCTTGGCTATTTGACTCCCCATTGGCTTTTTCTGAGTTTAGAAACCTAATGGAACCTGCACGATTCGGCTCTTTGGGAGGAATGTTTGTGACTACCTTCATGGTCCACTAGGTGCTAGGAGATGGAAAGACTTAGGCTTATGCTGCCCTCTTTCCCCTGACCTGAAATGTTTGGCTATTTCTGGTGCAACCACGGTAGGAGGGTCCTCAAAGAGAACAATTCAGACCATGCAACAAGAGTTACACAATAGAAACAACACGGAATATGGAGGAAAATGCAAATTCAAACATTTTTATTAACAAAAATTTCAATTACAAACAGCTGGAAACATCTGAGCTTACAGATTCGGCTCATAGGCCTGATACAACATGCTCAAAATACCATATTCATAGATGCTCCTTAATACAAGCGAAAATATTACACATCCAATCTACCTTAATCTACTTAATCAACTTCCCCTTATCCTAATGATCTATTACAAGCTTTATATCATATCCACAGATCTAGAATCTTTCATGTTGGCCAAGATCATCACAATCTCTAATGAAAGAAAATGTAACGTATGCATGAAATAGGCTGGCCTCAAATTTGAATTTCTCCTCAAAAGGTGCATAGGATGAAGTGTGGACCTATAATTAAGGTCAGGGACACTCCGTGGAACAATTCGAATCACACCATCAACATCCGCAAGTTACAAGAAAGATCCATAAATGATCAAACTAGC